>VZRL01002161.1:591263-635520 GCA_013397895.1 Origma solitaria
CAGGTGGTCCCCCTGCAGCCCATGGGGTCCAGGGGATGCAGAGAACCCCCCACAGCCTGTGGGGAGGAGCCCACGCCAGAGGAGCAGGTGGAGTCCTGCAGGAAGCTGTGATCCAGTGGGAGTCCCAGAGACTGAGAGTTGCAAAGGCCTTGCAGGAGAGAGAAAGGCCTTGCTCCCGGGATGGAAACAGCCTGGCCTTGGCTTGGAATTCTGCAACTTATGGACAAGAACTCGTGCTGCAGCAATTTGGGCAATTTCATTTGCTCATGAGGTTGGACCCATGCCAAAGAAGTTCGCACAGGACTGTCTCTCGTGGGAGGGACCCCATGGCTAATTAGAGGATTCTTCTCCCTGGTGGACTGACACTGACCAAAGGAAACCCTCATACCCTGCCCCCACCCCAGAGCTGTTGGTTGGAAGGAGGGAGGGGGTGAGCTGAGAAATGGCCTTAATAGGGAGGGGGGTGAGTAGAGAAACAGTGTTTGTAGCAGAAGAATTGTGGTGATGGACTAAGAGAAAAAAACCCACACCCGGCCCCTGCCCCAGAGCTCTTGGCTGGAAGGAGGGAAGGGGTGAGCGGAGAAATGGTGCCTTAAAAGGGAAGTGGGGTGAGTGAAGAAACGGTGTCTTAAGAGCTTATTTTTACCTCTGATTTATCCTCTGACTCTGTTGGGTTAGTAAATCACTTTGCAACTTTAAGTTTTCCTGCCTGTTTTTTGCCCTTTTTCTGGGTGTCCTCCCACCAGTGGCTTATCTAAACTCATGAGTCCTATGTGTTTGTGTTAGCTTTTCCCTCTCCTCTGCACAGTTGCGGCAGGAGAGAGCATAGAGAGCAGACGTCGTAGGTGCCTGGCATTTAGCCAGGGTCAAACTTCGACACATGGGTAAGGTGTTAATGATGGTGATGCTGGAGAAGACTGAGTGGGCAAATGCTGCTCTGTCTGCTGACAGCCTACCAAGAACACCCTAAAGAGATGCTGAATGATGATTTACTCCCACATCAGTGAGAGTTTGAGATACTCAAGCAAACCTCGCAGAGTTTTCAGTGCCAGGCATGACTGCAGCAAGAGCATTTCATCGTGGGTTTTTGAGGCTGAGCTGGAAGCAGTGTTTAATACTGCTTTGAGCCCATGGTGAGCTCATGGTGGGTTCTGGTTACCAGTAAAGAACAACATGGAATCACAGAAAGACTTGGGTTGAAAGGGACCTAAAAGATCATCTCATTCCAACATCCTGCTGTGGGCAGACCAGGTTGCCCCATCCAGCCTGGCCTGGGACACTGCCAGGGATCCAGGGGCAGCCACAGCTTCTCTGGGCACCTGTGCCAGGGCCTGCCCACCCTCCCAGGGAACAATTCCTTCCCAATATCCAATCCAAACCTCCTCTCTGTCAGTGTGGAACCACTGCCCCTTGTCCTGTCACTGCAGACCCTTGTCAGGAGTCTCTCTCCATCTTTCCTGCAGGCTCCTTCAGACACTGCAAGGCCACCATGAGGTCCCCCCAAAGCCTTCTCTTCTACAGGCTGTACAATCCCAATTCCCTCAGCCTTTCTACAACACATCTCAGATCAGCAGTTACCCCTCCTGAACTCACCTCTTTGCAGCCAGGATTATCTAGAAGCTCAATGTTGCTGGCATGCAGAGGCTGTCCTGCATTGACTGGCATGAGAACAACTTTATCTCCCACCACAACCTGGAAATCAGAAATAAAAGGCAATTTAGACCTATGTAGTTATCCAATAAAATGAAGTAATGTAACATATTTAGAAAATTACTCAAATGCATGCTCTCTGAATGGCACTCGGTGAATTTATCTGCACACAATTCACACAGCAGCTCTGTTCACCCACAATCTGCAACCTCTTGAGTTCAAAGTTTCCCACTAATGAATTCCCAATAAGCATGTCCCCTGCTTCAGCAGAAACTCCAGACCATGAAATAGATATGAATCTATGAATTCCAGGAGCAGTTCAGTTCATCCACACGTTACATTAAGTTCTCTTTATCCCAGCCAAAAGGCAGAGAAAGCTTAGAAAGTAATTGTCAGTCCCCAGCTCTGTGGACTATCTGCTCGCGAGTGTCACGACAGGCTCAGGAATTCTGTGATTCAAACTTCTTGCCTGCAATCTAGAAAGGCACGGAAATCACTGGAAATTCAGAGAGTTGAACACACTCCATGCCCTCTGCAGTTATTCCCTATGTGGGGTTTGAGCTCAGCACATGCAGCAGGTAAAACAACTGAGAGACCTTCTCCCTACAAGAGGAATTCCTGGTTGGCTCCCTGCAAGCAAATTCCCATGCCCTTGCAATTCTTTACTTCTACAGACAGAGAAAAACAATATGCAAAAATTTCTTTAACCTAAAAACTGCTTGAGACATGCACATGGAGAATTCAATTCATGCCTGGAAGGGGGGAAAATATAAATAAAAAAAAATCAATTCACACAGATTGGTTGGCACTGATTTGCTTATGTTGTTCACAGCAATTTTAAGCATACACAGACATGAAAACAAGTGGTTACATGTGATTTTTTACTACATGAAATGCTGCACAAGCCATGCTTTCCTTTGGAAGACAAATAAACAAAAACGCTTTCTGCACTGATCAGCACATTTCCTATGAAAAAGCTGAGCCCAGTTTAGCCTTGTGCAACTTCAGTGCAGGCGAATTTGGTCACTTATTGCAGAGGTGAAAAGGAAATTTGCCTGGTTTTTACCAACACAGCTAAAATAAACATTAGCATAATACAGGGTCATCATGCTCAGATCACACACAGAAATGCTACTTGATCTAAGTCATGAGAACAAGTTCACTGACAGAACCAAAATAATGACAAGATGCCTGTAAGACACATTACTTATGCAATACATTTCTGCATGCCATGCTTCACACAGACATTACTTACAGCCTGTTTTAAGAAGTTATGACCAGACAATTCATTAACCAAAATACCACCAGGTTTGCATCCTGCAAAGTGGAATCGGGACTTCAAAATTGTTGCAGGTACACAAGGACTATCACAATTTAATTAGTAAGAGAGCACACCATTAAGCATCTTATTTAAAAAGAAGAAAAACCCACTAAAATGGCAGATAACTGCAATGCAATCCACGCAGCACCAATCCTACTGTCAGAGCATATTTTGCTGTCTAGTTCGTCTGGAACCAGCTCTAGCCTTAATCAATCTGATCTTCCATCAAAGAGCAGCTTCAAAAAACAATGAAGATTTAGTAAAAGTCTGCAGAAAATATTACAGTTTTGCCAATTCATGTAAATTTTTAGTCATATTTTTTCATTACTTTCACTGACTTGCATAATTAATCAGTTGCTAGTGTAGCTAAGCTAACCTTCTTTCAGAAAACTATGTTCTAAAACATTTCATAAGGCTAAAAAACTGTGATCACTTACCAAAAGGGTCACACACATGACTTCCTGTATCAGATTCCCAAATTCCTTTTCTTTTAGGATATATGATGTATTTGCATCTGTCTTGCCTGGGTTACCTGACACAGTAGCAGCTGTCCAAGCAGTAATTAAATACTCACTTCTATTGTTTAAAAGACTTTCTGAAATGTGTTTCCTTGGGAATTTCCTCATTATAGCACAGAAATATAGGGTTTTTTTTAAAAAAACGGTTTCTAAACAGAGTAAGGGCCTGATATAGTAAGGTAACTCCATGAATGGAAAGGTTTCCATGTCTGGGAGTAACTGAACGGGAAGGAGTGGCTCTAAGGCTGAAGCCTCTCTCCATCTGTGAGAGTAAAATGAGGATTTCCCCCATTGCTTGCTACTCCTGTCCTCTGTGAAACAGCTGCCTGGTTTGTGTATCGGTTGAAGGGGTAGAAATGTACAAAAGCGCTTATGAGAAAGCTACCAAAGGACTAATGTTTGTCACCGGAAATTTGCTAAGAAAATTGTCAAATCCATTTGGGCCTGGTAGGAATCAGAAAAAACTTCCCTTTGTAAATTCCTTCTGTAAATTACAACGGCAAATTCCCAGCTCTGAAAGGCAAGCAGGTAACAGAAACTGAGCAGCAGGCCGTTCCAAAGGAACTTATTCCATTGAGTTAGGAATAAGCCCAGGACACAGCTTCCCACAAGGCCCCCATAGCTCAGAGCCTGTCGGCTAAATCCCCGCAGGGAATGAACTAGGAAAGCGGTCTGTGGAATGCGATGACACAGCCATCACTGCAGTGATCTGCAAACCTTTTAGATCAGCAAATCTACTTCCAAACTCTTATGTGTGCACAACAGTGGAAAATGGAATCAAAATCTCTGTAGTACTGAAGTTGTCTTTGATGGCTTCAGGTCATTGTGCTGCTCTCAGCTGTAAGGGCTCACAGTGGCTTCGCAGGTGACAGGTGGGAATCCCAGGCCCTCCCTCTGGAGAGCATGACACTTACTTATTTTCCAGGCAGGAGAAATTAAAAGATGCTGAACTGATGCTATTCTAAGAAATTAAGCCAAAACAATAAGCCACTCTTTGTTCCTTCCAAAGAAGGGGAAGAAATACCAGGTTAATGTTTAAGCCACATTTGTTTTCCCCAGCTGAAAAGCCATGCAGAGGCCCCCCTGAGGGCTATATTTGCTGTATTTCTCAGCAGCAGGCTTTGGGAAAAAGGAGGATTTTCACATACCCTTTGGATAACTACGTGGAGCAGGGAAAGACTGTGACTTTGAACAGGATATTTGACCAGGAGCTGGGAATGCACTCCTTCTCCTCTCCACAACAGATTGCAAAAGGAGTGGCAAGCAACCACACTCATCTTCCTGGAGAGCATCCCAAGAGCTGGGTAACCACAAAATTAATGAGAGAAAATACATGAAGAAAGAGGCATTCCCTTCCGTGATCCTGAGAAGGCTTTCACTGATTATGCACAGGGGAAAGCAGCCAAACATTCCCAGCCAGGTCTACAATATAAAACCACACAAGTTTATCATCGTGTGGCCTTCCTGGAGGCAGATCTGAATCCACCACAGCAGGCACTTGACCAAGCCACAGAACGAAGAAGGGAGTTGTGATCTCATGGCACAGCTCCCAGATCTGCAGCAAAGAGCTCTCCTATGCATTCTTCCTCTCACCAATATGCAAGACTCCTGCTGAAACCTACCCAGAAAGGACCTTCCAGACTATGCAACCCAGCTCCAACCACATATACCATTTTCACGACAGGAGGAAAGAGATTTAAAGAAAGCTGATGTACTTCCTAAACACATTCTCTACTGACCTCTGGAAAAAAAATGTTGCCCACAATATTAAAAAAAAGAAAAAACCTTTAAAAGAATTTACTCTAGCATAAACTATGATTTCTTGTCAGCTTTGTAAATCTGCACACAACAGGTAGACTTAGCAAAGATGCTCCAACAGAGAGACTAAGCTGAACATAGCAAGGCATCAGATTCCAGACCATATAATTTAGTAAGACCTTCCAGTCACACATGAAGGATAAGAGTCCCAATCACTCTTCTAATTTTTTTCTTTCCTGAATTTAATCCATTATTAAATAGGCCAGCAGCAAAGAAATTATGTCTCCTGGAAAGCTTCTGCTTTCTCCTTCTTAACACATTGAGTATCTCTACTTACATTGTCACCTTCACTCCTCAGTTTCCAGAATGGCTGGATATAAAACCAGGAGCCCTCATTCCCTGCAGCATCCAGAGACACCCTCATAGCATTCTTCTCTAGCAGAGCAGGCAATCTCTTATTGACTGTGAGGTACTTGTTGCTTTTTATGTGCAGTAGCTGTGAACAAAGAATAAATTTTAAAAAATTAGCATGGTTTTCAGTTGCCTTTTCTCCCTTCAGTCAAAAGAGGAGGCTCAGGTTTTCACATTGCAGTGATTTTCTATAATATGTGTAGAAACAAAATAAAACTAGAAGGCAGTTATCAAAGTGTGCTACAGTTTGGGAAAACAGATGATCTATTTCAGATTGAGAGAAATATGTTAGGGATCAATTTTTACAGCAGGGCGAAGGTCCATTGCAGTGTTCCCTTCAGGAATTACACCCATTACAGGAAAATTGTACTGCACTTAAGAACATAGCTCCTGTGTCATTTATATGCCCTGAAATACAGATTACTTCAGTGATTTAAAAGGAGATGCACGGCACCTCTATAGTATGATTTTGAAATAAGTCTTGAAAATAAAAGTCACATATTCACATTTGGATTCTAAACTGCAGCACTGAGAAATACACACAGAATTTTTATTATGACATATTATTTAAACACAAATGTGTTGCACTTCTGGTAGGCTTTGAAACAGACAGAAAAGCACAATATTATAAACTTCACCAAGTTCTGTTTACCTGACCCTTGACAGTCCAGATTACAGTGGGTAGTTTCATTTTCAGTGTAACCTTGAAATGAAACAACTGTTTCCTCTCCAACACTGAGAGAAGGCAGATGGATTTCAATAGGCTTACCTGGATGACATTGCTGTATTTTACAATTTCACCCAACAGCTTTCTGTTCTCGCTTTCATTCTGCTTTTGTTCCAGTTCTGCTGCATGCTGCAAGATAATGATTATTTCTTTAGATTCTACAAAAGCAGTAGCTGTATTCAGCTACTGAAACACATAGTGCAAAAAGGAAATGGCATCATATTTAAATCCTGCAACCTGCAAGCATTACTGCACAGAAAATATTACCACCCATATCCTGATGTTGATTCTGGATTTTTTATTACCCAAAATAGAAACTGTCACAATTTACGGGTCACACCTGAGATGCATGCTATTTTAAAAATTTTCAAGCCCAAAAAGTAATTCCAGGTGCTTTATTTCATCCTGGAGAGGATAAAAAAAAGCCTGTGATTAGCTTCACACTGCCACCACTCCTTTTACTTGTTGGGGTTTAATTGTGTATAAATATATGGACTTTATAACAAAACAAAAATAGTAGGTCAAACATGGAAACATCAAGATTAAGCACAATAGGCTGGGTCAAACCCAGCCACAGAACAAACTCTCACCTCCTAGCACTAATTGCTGTGTAACTCTGGCCATGCACCATGTGCATTCCTTGCTGTTTGTAAATGGAAGTACTGGCGGCCCCTCCACTGCCCACAAAACTGTCACCCAAGTCTGACAGGACCTTGTTTGCACTTAGTCTCATCCATTCAGTTATAACATCTGGCCAGCTGTTTTTCAGAGGCAGAGGAGCTGCCTCAAGTACATCCACACTGTACTTGAGGCAAAATAGAATCTGCAAAATGGTTCACAAAAGAACCACCTAGACTGAAGGCAAGGACAAACATGATGAGGAATTTCCAGGCCAAAGCATTGAGAACTTCTCTTTGTCCACTCTTCTGCCTAATTCCTGGAAAGGACTCCCAGAATTATTTAAACCAGGGCTCCATCCTGATTTTAACCCCATTTTTACTTCATAAAACTGCTGAAAGCACTATCTTGCTTACAGCAAAGGCAAAACCCGCAGCCCAAAGTGAGATAAACACCAGGCCAGGGGCTATAAATGCCAGTTATGCAGTAGGAGAGCTAAGGAGAATATAGAGTTGCTATGGTGGCATAATAATACCCATCACAGTGGTTCCCAAGGCACTTGTTATTATTCTTTCTGGTGCTATTGTAATTTTACAGCCTGCAGATTGAGATAAGATTACAAATACAGATGTCTCTCACTTGAAGTTTCTTCAGCAGTGCAGCTTCAGTATGGTTTCCTTGTTTGGCTTGCTTGGCTTTCCAGTACTGCTTCTGGGCTGAGTATCTGTTCATAGGACACACCTTGAAAAGGCAGTCTGGGGAAAGATTGAAAGAAACACTCCTAAGAAATGTTGAAAGGCATTTCCTTCATTTGTAAGTCTGCTTTGGTTGGGGTTTTTTGTCCAGAAATGTCCAGATACCAGTGTTTAAACATAGCTACCAAGCAGCTTGGTGGCAAGGGTACCATTAACAGGGTGGCAAAACATTGGAGTTGAACTCAAAGCCTTTAAAGGCCCACATGCTCCCACTCTGTGCAACCTCTGCAAGAGCCCCAGGCTGTGATCCTGCCATATGCAAAGCTGCCTGCTGCTCTATTAGCACCCTAACATCACAGATGCACTGATGGAAGGCATGTGGAACCTTGGAAAAACAGTCCTGCTGTCTGTCTGCCACACACCTGGCTTGCCCAGGCCCTGCTGGCGCTGCTGAAACCAAGGGTGGCAGGGGCATTCACCAAGCAAGTTCACACGGAGTTTGGGTCTCTGTGTGTCTTCACTAAGTCGTTTTTATTGTTAGGGCTTTTTTTTTTTAATCAAAGTGATACAAGCTGAACATCACCACCGTCCAACAGACCAGGAGAAATGCAGGAGAGGAGAGAGGAGCCACCTGAGCAGGCTGTGCAAATGAGAGACGAGGATGAGGAGAAGAAGGAGGAAAAGGAAGAGGAGAAGAAGGAGGAAAAGGAAGAGGAGAAGAAGGAGGAAAAGGAAGAGGAGAAGAAGGAGGAAAAGGAAGAGGAGAAGAAGGAGGAAAAGGAAGAGGAGAAGAAGGAGGAAAAGGAAGAGGAGAAGGAGAAGAAGGAGGAGGAGAGCAAGAATGAAAACGAGGAGAAGGAGGAGGGAGAAGAGGAGGGAGAAGAGGAGGGAGAAGAGGAGGGAGAAGAGGAGGGAGAAGAGGAGGGAGAAGAGGAGGGAGAAGAAGACTGCAGCCAATGCAGAGATGCTGAGTAAGAAATGAGGAGCAGCAAAGGAAAGAGAATCTCAACACACCAACCCTCATCCCATCCCCACCACCTCCCCGTGTGGAGAGAGGGGGCTTCAGATTGGGAAGGAGAGATGTGTCTAGAACAAAGCCAAGGTGTACTTCCCTGAATGCTTGTTCAATTGTTCATCTTTATTTCCCAACACTGTAATCAATAACTGAAAGTTAATGTTAATTGGCAAAATACCGAATTTTGTGAAGCTCCCTGACTCGAGAGTTTTCGGGATTTTTTCTTTGTCCAGTGGCACTCCTATAAACTGGAAATAGCGCCTCATGATTCATCCAACGCCAGCCACTTTTAGAATGATAAACAATACCTAATCTTGCACAGTCACAATCATCAACCCCTCTAAAAGCAAGACGTGACAGACATTTCATGTGACAAATGTTGGTAATTGTCCTTTCACACACTGTGTATTAACAGGCTAGAAGAAGGAAGAATTCTGCTGTGAGAGCAGGAAGGACAGCCAGGACTGCCTGGGTATTGTAGAGTGAAATTATTCCCCAGCGTGGTTTGCATGGATGTCAGGTCCCAAACTATGAGCCCTCCATATTTCTCTGGCACAGATGGCCATGCACTGACCCATCCCCTACTCACAGCAGCAAAGCTTGTTCATACAAAATCACCCCAGCAGCAGAACTTTCCTTGGCACTGACCCAAAGGGTTTTGCTCCCTCATCGCAACCCTGGGCTGCTGTTTCTAAAAGAAAGCCCTGCAGATCCTTATCAAAGCAAACCTAGCCACTTTGCAAAGGTGTTTGCTTTCACTGCACGCTTATAATGGGAATTATATCACACAACCTAGAGTACACAACTCCCAGGTAATTTTTATAATATCCTGGAAACCAAGAAGGTGGGGAAAAAAACCCAAACACCAAATTGTTGTGTACCATTAAATCACACTGCATGTTACAGGATATTTACTTGAAGTACAAGGATTTCAGCTCATAAGACAAAAAGTCTTCTATTATTTTCTGTCACAATCTATAATTAACATGCCTTCTCAGAAGGCTTCATGAAACATTTATTTCTCTGAAGTAACAATACCTTCTTTTTATAGGACCAGTCTTCATTTCTCAGTTACTCCCTACACATCCTGCTACTTTGAGTAAACACAGCGCTTCCCATCCTCCTGCAGAGCCTCAGAGCACAGGGCTACCACTCTGCAGAGGACTTTTTTCAAATCACTATTATTTCAATTTTTTTTTCCTCAATTCACGGACTAAAAAAAAAAAAAAGACATAGTATTTGTTCCCAGACAAGCTTTTTCCTATTTTATTTTTCAGGATTCCAGATACATTAAAACCAGGTCATCTCATCCTTTTTTTTCAAGTTTTTTTCCCATTTATTTTATTAGAGTAACAACACTATGTAAATTCAAGCTTCATGATCCTAAATATTGCAGGAGGGTGGAACAGTGCCTGCCCTAGAGATGCTACAGTTCAAATAAACAGGAAAAAAAGATAAACTGAAGCATAAGATTATAAAGCAACTTTCCAGCACACACAGTAGATCAAAAAGCTCATCCCTCCTGGAGGTCAGTCTAGCAACCCACTCATGAGACAGAACGTCTGTTCTGACTTCTCCAGACACTCTCAGATAGTCCTAGTTCCCAATTCATTACTCTGTGCAGTTTTACATAAATGCTTCTCTTCCTGAGGACACTAATTAAGGAGGCAATATCAAAGGTAAGCAAATAGCACCTACAGTTAGGAAGTCTGAAAAGGAAAATAAGTCCTATTATGCCCTTTAAATGTTTCTTGAATATTTGATAAAGATGGTTTAGAACAATATTTGTCAGATGTTTTCTCTCCCTGCCCTCTCTTGAGGGTTTTTTGTAAGTGTTAGAAATTCAGCTCTTGCCCGTCATGAAAGATTTCTTTGGTTTGCAGAACTAGAGAAATTATCACGTGGCTTTGCTAAAAGCAGCAGGCTGAGAAATGGGTAAGTGGAAGTGGTAGGGCTATTAAATCACAGTGTGTACAAATCTACTTGTTTTAGAAACAACAAAAAAATAGAAAGGTAAAAAAGAACTAATATGAAAATGAAAAGGGAAAAATGAGAGGGAGCAAGGAGTGGGGCAATGAACGGCCCTAAGAAGGACAAGGAAAAAAGCTATCAGCAGTCCAAAAAATAAAGCAATTATGGAATTGAAAGAAGAAGAAAATAATAGGAGAAACAAAAACTATGAAGAGGGCAAGTAAAAAGAAAAATGGCAGATGGAAGAGGAAAGGCTGGGAGGAGGAAAGGAGCGAGTGCAGAGGAATGTAAAGGAAGGGAGAGAAGACAAAAGGACAGTGTCAGAAAAACCTTAGATCAGATTAAAAACTGAAATGCAAAGGGAGGATATTTAGGAACCCAAGCATCACTTTCACTGCAGAAGCCTCAAGAAAAGAAGGGAATACAAAATGTAAGGAAGTTGTGACCAGTTTAAAAACAGGTAATTTTACACTTAAAATAATAGAGAGATTTGTACTCCTTGTCCAGAGTTGCTAAATCTGACCAACAAGCAGGTCTTATCTGTGCTACTTTACACCTTGGAAGTTGAAAGTGTTTCCCACTGGAGACAGGAACATCAAGCTGAAATGTGTTTAGGGTCCCAGACTAAGGAACCTTGCAGTTCTGTGGGTCATGATGTGGTTTTACTTCAGAGGTACACGGCTCCTGGCACACAGTGCTCTTCCCAATCTCTGTGAACCCAGCCCTGCAGCACAGGAAGCATTTTCATCATGACATTTAGTGCCTCCGAGCTCACCAGCTTCAGCCAGAATTAAGATAAGAAACTCCTGGTTTGACCAATCCTTTCAATTCAACTGCAAAACAGTAAATGTGTAGTGGTTTGGGGTTTTTTTCACCAGGCTCCAGGAAACACGTGTGGGACCAAATTCCGCCGTCCTTTGCACTGATGCAAATCTGGATGTGCACCCCGATGAGCACAGAGCCACTCCAGGTTCATCCCAGCGTGACTGGAGGAGAAATCGGGGGCACAGCCTCCTCATATGGACACAAAATGAGAAGCAACCACATATTTCCTTAGCTTAACAACACCTCATGCTGTAGGACATTCTGAAACAACCAGAACAGCAGCCACCCACTCAAAAAAAAAAAAAAAGTAAACACATAACAAAAATGAAACTGCCATTTTGAGACACTTCTTTACATAGCTTTTCAGTTCAGGCCAACATCTCAGTACCTTAATTTGATCTCTGAGTGAACCCTGTAGGAGAGATACAAGCAGTTCAAAAAGACAATCTTTTTGTCCCTCCCACTGGGGAAAGGGTTGATAAAATATTACCAAAAAAGAGCAAACATAGTCCTCTCTGATATTAATTTTCAGAGTCAGTCCTTGAAATCTAAACATCTTGTTAGAAACATGTTTTTCTCATAATTCTTTGCCTCCCAGGTCATGCTCTAACCTCAAATCAATGCCAGTTCAGCTATCAGTGATAAAAACATTGTAAACCATACAGACAGCAGTTCCTATTACTGAAGAGGCCCCATTCATCCTGCTCTTAGATGCTATTTTCAGTTGCTTATGTCTAATCATTCAATTAATCATTCATGCCCAAGTGTTCCTTTCATGTCAAGAACCTACTTAAAGCAGTTTTTGTTTGGTTTATTAACTTTGCTGCTTTAACAGAAAGCTATTTCCCAGAAGATTCTTGGGGAGAAAAATATGGATTTAGCTTAGATTTCTTGGTCATAAGGACAACGTTTAGCAACTCTTTTGCCTCAGGGCTCTGAGCAGAGCTAAGAAATTTAACAAAGCATGGCAGAGATGTGCTCTTGCTTGCTCTCATGGTAGAGATACCTCCATGGTACAAGGCACTAAATCTCAATTAGACAGCAAGTTTCTGCTGGGCTCTCAGCAAAGCTCCTTCTCTTCCCACACTTCGAATTTGACTTGTACGATGAAGGAGAAAACATGCAAATGTTGGCTTTATCTTTCCTGCAGCCATCCTCCTGAATGCACCTTGATTATGGATACCTGAAGCAGCAGGAAAATTATACTAGATGCAGCCCTTAACACTGATCTTATAGAATGGGGGGTTGCATCAATTAGTGTGACAAAACTCACTTTCTCACCAATTTAGTTTCTCCTACAGGTGTTAGAGACCTTATAGCACCTTTCAGTACCTAAAGGGGGCCTACAAGAAAGCTGGACAGTGACTTTTTAAAAGGGCATGGAGTGACAGAAGGGGAAATGGCTTTAAACTGAAAGAGGGTAAATTCAGATTGGATATTAGGAAGAAATTGTTCCCTGGGAGGGTGGGCAGGCCCTGGCACAGGTGCCCAGAGAAGCTGTGGCTGCCCCTGGATCTCTGGCAGTGTCCAAGGCCACGCTGGATGGGGCTCTGAGCAACCAGAGATGGTGGAAGGTGTCCCTGCCCACAGCAGGGGCTAGGGGAATGAGATGAGCTTTAAGGTCCCTTCCTATTCAAGTCATTCTGTGTTGCAGCTCATCCAAATTTGCATGCTGCCACAACACCAGCAGTACCAAAATTAAGTCAGCTTTGGGTGCACTGTAAAGTAGAAAGAGCTAAGGAGCGACTGGAAGAAAGGCTGCTAAGAGGCAGCAGGGAGGAGGAGAAGGAGGAAAGCAGCTACTAAAAGGTATTGGGGCAGGGAGGGAGAGGAAGAAGAGGGGATCCCCATAAAGAGGAGGATCCGAATTCAAGGAAAGGAAAGGCTGGATGCTGTGGAGAAGAGGGAGCAGAGCCAACTGGAAATAAAGGGATGTGTTATGCAAGCAACAGACAGAGGTTACAAGAGGGGACAGAGCCAAAACTCTCCACAACTAATAGAAGCCATTCCCCTACAGAAGCTGGATGTAACTCAGGAGTACAGCCCTCGCTTTCCCCAGCAGCAGAAAACAGCTGTGCATTTGTCAGTGTCCCACCCCTCGTGACATGTGCTCCACGTGTGCTGCCATCACTGATGGCAAGTCAATAATGCTGGGAGCTCAATCAGCTTCCACCCTGCATCAAAGTGCCCAAACCTGCTTGATGCTGCTGCAATCACTTTTAAAAAACATCAGCACAGTACTTTACCAACTTTTTCTTTCTTTGCCTTTTGAAGCTAGAAATGAACAACACAGAGCTGCAATGAAAGAACTCTGCTGTATTGAAGTTATAAAATCAAGCCCTCAAACACTAGACACTGAAAAAAATATGGTGGTCTTTTTAAGCTCTGTTTAGATCCTTAATTGTCGGCATTTGGGTGTGTTCTGCGATTTTCCTATCATAAATCTTTCCCCGTGAGCTTGGTCTCATCTAGAAACCTGGATATGCTCAACTTTAGGAACACATTGGGGTAGTCCAGTGACAAATATTGTCCAAAGAATCCCCACCTGAAATTTTGTGCAAACTGGAAACTGAATTACACATGTACTTGCAGGCAGTGAGGGTGAAATCACAATTAAGGAGCCTGAAAGCCATACTGGACTGAAATTTATTACTGTTAGTTTCAAAATCTGCATCCTCACTTTCTCAGTTTCCAGTATCTGCCAGTGTGCTGAATGCTCACAGCTGCAACTGGAACCAACTGCTGATGTTTCCTGAATAAATAATGGAAAAAAGTCTTGAATTCTCTGGGAAAGCAGCACTTCACTCTCCCAGTGTTTTAAATGTTTTATTCTGTGCAATAATGGCATATACATAAACACTGAAAATAAAATACTAAGGTTAAGCGTGTCAGTGCAACCCCTCAAGATCATAGAATGGTTTAGGTTGGAAGGGACCTAAAGGATCATTGAAAATAGATACAAACAGCCATGAAACACATTTTCTTTGCTCTCAATCTCGCAAGTCATAACTTTTGATCTCAGGACCGGTGTGAATCCAAGCCCTTTTAAGCCAAAAGAGGCCTGGATAAGGCTAGTAAAGCTCTGCTCTGGCACAGTTAATATTACTTTTTAAGCACTCAAGAAGTAAAAACTACGTGTTGTCAGTGCACTGCTATTTTTTCCAATAATCAAAACAGCAGAATTATCCAAATCTACAAGGTCAAGTTGAAAAAAAATCAGATACAGTTTTAAGCAAAATAAGAAGCTGACAAAATATTTGAGGGTAGTCCTTAAAATGGTTTCTTATCTTGAAAAAAAATAAACAATCCAGCAGCTCAAGTAGCTTTGGACCTCAAGTTTGTTTCCCATTTACACTAAGAGTAGGGCTGGAGCAAAGAGTTTGTCCCACAGCAGGGGATCCGTGTTCAGTGTGCAGAACACAGCAACCAACTCCTGGACTACAAGAAAATCAGCCCCTTTCCCTATATTTTCCACCTGCCTCTCATGCCTTTGCAAATTTTGTATTTAATTCTCAAAATCCATCATTCATGCTCCAGTCTGAAACTTTGTCCTTGTGTCCACAAACCACATGGGAAGTGACATGACAAAAGTGCCTGAGGAGTTAGAGCTGCATCAGTTGGTGATTAAAGAGAAATGATCCGCAGTTACTGACCTCTGAACTTCTTTGGAGGGTTAGCAAGGTCACCTGCCTCTGGCTGGACCACACACCGGTCATCCACTAACCTAGAAAAACAAAAGTAGTCACACTCACGAAAACATGACATCATTATAGAAATGCAGAGACACACCTGCCACACCATAGATACAGAAGCTTCCACATTTCTCCAATGTAATACAAAAAATACCTTAGAAACCCTGTTATTCAGTTACTAAGCATAACCAAGAAAAGTCTACATTTTCCTTCCAGAGGATTTCTTCTACTGCACTAAATCATGACCCTGTGTTTCAGATCCCACTTGTTTTAAATCCAGTTAAAATCCCTTTTCTTACACCGCATACATTGATGTTAGACATAAAATTTATGTTTTCCTTCATTAGAGCCCATTAACTCTCGATCAGAAACAGTGTGGTTTTCTGCAGCTGTCAGATTTTCTCCTCCACCAATTCCAATCTTTTTCCTCTGAGGTGGCATGTGGAATTAAGGTTCATCTGTGATCAAAACTCCCAGAACCACATTTTCCTGTGCTAAAATGAATAAGCATTTCTTTAATCCACACCAGAAAATCTAGATGACAAATCTATTTTTTGCAATATTTTAGATGTTAAATAAACAATAAAATTAAAAAGTATGAATTGTTAAACTTATCTCAGAACTTCCTAAATATAAATTCAGCTTCCTTTCAGGAAGCATTATGTAAATAATTTGCCCATTTCAAACAATTATTCAGGAAAATCATGTTTAAGGACACACTACTGCCCTGCCACTTCACAGCAACAGTCTTAGCAGCATTTTTGTTGGAAAATGCCAGAAAAAGCACAATTTTGCTTCAGCCAAGTTACACAATAGATGCATTGAGGTTTCACTCAAGTTGGTGAAGGCTTTGCCTCCAGCCACAAGCGCAGCGAGGCCGATCCCCAGCACGCCCATGGATCTTCTACCTCTAGCGACCTGACTGCTGACAAAGTGCCCACTGTGGCTGCAGCTCCCAGAAGTACGAACGACAGAGAATTTTGCAAGTCAGCAGCTCTAATCTCATAACGTACTTGGATGCAAATGTGAGGTGTCAGTGAGGAAGGGGGATTGAAGAAACAGCTTCAGAAGTGAGCAGGGGACTTTATGGAGTTGTGGTTTCTCACAGTCTAGGTTAGGCCAGGCTTAGCAAGAAGAAAATGAGGTTTGGAAAGCAGGCCTCTAATAGGCCAAAGCTTCCTATAAACAGCACCTAAAACCTGGAGTCACAGACAGCTGACTGGAAAGGACTACCTTAAAAGAAGCTTTGCCAAAGGATTTTAATGCCGAGGAGTACTTCTCGCTCTCAACAAAATCTCTCAAAGTAAAGTTAAGGAGGAACCCTAAGGTTTGACCTTAAGCACTGCCAGGATGGAGGCATATAGAAAAGCCAACCATAACTCACAAGGAACCTCCTGTGTTCCTTGGTGACAGCTTGTACACCCTCGTGACAACTACAACTGTGAGTGTAACACAAAACTTTTACCACAGCACGTCACTGTGCCAACAGCCACACAGAAAACAAGGTGTTGGTGCTGAGAACAACAAATGAGATACTGCACACTCTCAGAGCCAGCCAGCTGCAGTGCTCAAACACACTGGCCTTGCAGAGAACGGACATGAAACAATTAATATCAATCACTTGCATTTAAGCTTTATCTAAAGGCATAAAGATAAGGACCATAAATGGGTTCTGGAGCCATCGGGAAACAAAGATATCAGACAAGACAAAGGAGGAAGGAACTGCTGCTGCTCCCATCCTATTGACACAAAATGAGAGCACAGAAAGATTAATTGGCATGTGGCAGGGCAGTGGCATGACAGAGCAGGAACACCATCTCCTGAGCCCTTGCTCAGCGCCTGAGCTTCTCATATCTTTGTTTCTTGCAATACGTAAGAAAAACCTGAGGAAATTGTTATTTTGTCTATTTAACAGTCCTCCAACAATTTAATCCCCAGAATTTCCACATGCCATTCATCCTGTATTCCAGCTGCATGACCTTCAGAGAGTTTAACAGCTCCTTGTTTACTCTGGAGGTGCTTGTTACGGAGCCGTAGGGAGAGCTGAGCTGCACATTGCACATGATGCAAGACTTCAGCCCGCTCTGTGGATGGGAATAGAAGAGCCTCTTCAAACACAGACCACTTCCTCTGATACACAATTCAAAATATTCAAATCCCACTTTTATACAGCCAAAAGCAGCTGCTGGTTTGTTACCAATGCCTGGAAGGTGGCTGCGTTAAAAAAACAGCAATTCAAAACCTTTGTAACCTGCAAACAAATCCACTTGAGATGTGTGAAAGCAAATAACAGGCTTGGCTGCAAAAGGTCCTGAGTACCTGCAGTGACTGTCAGACCTCAGCACAGCAGGTTTTAAGATCACTTGCTTTTAGGTTTGAATAGGAGGCCAAAGTGCACCAGACCAGGTTTTTCTGATAAAGGCAGAATTTATTGTATTATATTTATTGCATTACACCATAAAATTTGCAAGCTATGTAAACACTGATCCAAATTATGATGCCAATATTCAAGTCACTTAAGCATAGTACTATCCGAGAAGCTTTAACAAACTTCAAGGGGTTTAATTCCTCAGCTGGACTGCAGACAATACTGCTTTGTGCTCTCTGCTGTCATTCAGCACCTGGCACATAAAACACGATTGCGTTTCAGTTTTCCATACGTCGCCAGCATATAAATGACAAAGGAGATCCCTGCACATGTATGATATGATTTTTAGCTGGGCAAGTTCTTCCCTGAATACAATAAATACCTGGGTTTTGCACAATCCCTCCAAGTAACTGCTGTCATTAAGCTGTACAGTTCATTGGTGGTGCCTAAGACAAATCATCAGGAAAGTCAAAACAGTAATTATAACCCTGGACTTTACGCAGGGCCCTTTGTATTCAGTAATTGCAGAATTAGGGGCTGAAAGTAACAATGCTCATGGGATCGCTTGTCATAGATGCCCAGTCATTCTCCCACTGAAGCCAGGGGAAGTTTTTCCACTCGCTGCAGAGCAAGCAAGGGCAGCTCCTCATCACAATGCCACAGGCAGGCAACCTCACCGACCTGCAGGTGTTTAAGCCATTAAGGCCTCACTGTGTACTAAAGTGTACAATGGCTCACGAAACAAGAATTGGAACTATCTAAAGCAGTGCCTAGGAGTTAAGGTTTGCTTCTCCACAGAGGTGGGGGGAAAAGTGAAGACAGCTTTCAACTCTCCACTGTCATCACAAAATCCCAGGATGGGTCAGGCTGGAAGGGACCACAGTGGGACATCTGGTCCCGCCTCCCTTCTTCATGTGGGCGACCCCAGAGCACAGGGTGCAGGATTGTGTCCAGGCAGTTCTGGAATATCCCCAGTGACGAGACTCCATACCCTCTCTGGACAATCTGTTCAGTGCTCTGTCATTGTACAGGACAGAAGTTCTGCCTCCTGTCCAAGTGGAACCTCCTGGGCATCAGCCAGAATACTGTACCATAACATGTGAAGAGGTCAAAGCATGAACCTGTAGAGTTCTGCACCTATCTTCCTCTCCTCTCATTTTCCTCCATCACCTGGTGGAGTTAAAGCTGTCCCTTCCCAGGTGAACTGGGAGGAAGGACACAGGGATGGGAGGAGCAGGACTGAGCAGCAGCAGTGTAACTGATAAGGAAGGTATGTTGGCAGAAATGTCTAACGGTGCCTGGGTTCACAGATATGAATCATATATGCTGGGTAAGTCTTTGTGTCCTGCAAGCTCCCCTGATTACCTAACTCAGGCTAAAGGTAAATACACCAAGGGTTTCTAGGAACTTGCAGATGTAGTGCAAGAGTCAAGGAATAGCTGTACAGTTATAATCCTAGAAGGACTGTTCCCAGTGATGAGTTATTTTAGATTTACTACTGGGATACAGTTGCATTCTGAAAGAACAAGAAACCAGTGTAAGAAAACAATAAGAAAGGAATTATGGTGGGCTTCATTAATTTTAGGTCTCTTTCGTAACATAAGATGCCTTTTAGATTGCCAAAGAAAGCAGTCACATAATGTCATTTATCTCAGCTTCGTGCCTTGAATTTAAAAAATACCATCCTGAAATGTATATTGTCTGTTCCTACCAACAGAGATTTCCAGCCAATAATCATAGCCAATATTAGTAAGTAAAACAATACCTGAACAAACACTGAAGCACACCGACTCTCCCACACATTTAACTGCACGTGTGTGTGTGTGTGCCTTGTTTAAAAATACAAAACCCAGCTATTGATGTCTATTACACATGGGGATGACTATTTACACATCTATGGAGTATTTTACTCCTCAAAAAGCTGAATAAACTCATCTAGAGGCACTGTCTTCAATGACACTCAAGTTGGTCAGCTTTTACTCTCTTAATGGCGTCATCATTTCACTGACTTTTTGAGCAGGACAAGGCCTGGCAGCAGCAGGCAGAGGGGCAGTGTTGATGACAGGCATCAGCAAGAGGAGCTGTACATTTTAACTGCCAGTGGAGCCCAGCAATATCTTTGTTCAACATCAGTTTACAAATCATCCTGAGGTTACGTCCCAAAACCTCATAACCTCAACATCCCCTCATGAACCAAGGAGCAGCTCCCAAAGCCTTCCTCACTTTGTTCCTTCACACAACCTCCTCCACGGAAACATTCCTGCAGAGCACCTGCCAGCCAGGACACTTCTTTCCTCCCTGACTGCAGCACAAAGCTCTCCCCAGCCCCACACATCCCAGCAACCACTTGGGAAGAGAGGTGCAAGTCATGCCACTAAGGAACCAACCAATAACGAACAATAGGTAATTAAAATTTTGCTGCCGTGGAAATCAAACATCAAATTCCTAAGTGCCAAAACAATCAGGTCCACCCAGTTCTTCTCCAAGTCCACCCACTTTTCATTTCACTGAGCCTCTTATCAGGCATCTAGGTCAGCCCACTTTTTGTGTGCTTCAAGTGGTCTCCTGCCAAAAATCTACAGTCATCCTACCTCACCCTTCCCAAAATGTGAGTTCATACTCCTTTCTGACTACCAGTCCTGTTCCAAATGATTTATAGCTGTATGATTTAGCTATTCTGTATGAAATGTGTCATTTTCCCGTGTCTTTCCAAAACCAAATTTTTCAACATCATCTTTTCACACCTGTGATCTTTTAGGGTCGCCTATATTAATCCCAGCTTGCACAGAAAATAAAAAGGCTTCTCCTTGGATTTGTAGCAGGGCTATTAGATCTCTGTACCATTTAGGAAGATTCCATGCAAAAAGTCCCTTTTGACAAATGGGAGGACAGCAGAACATAATATTTAAAGAACTGCGCTTCATGCCAATGAGGTGCGGCAGCACAGAGAAAAAAGTCTGGCTCCTGCCTGCCTCAAACTTTAGGACCTTAATCCTTTCCTTTCTGAACAAATTTTTACTTCCACAAACACAAAACATAACTCAGGTTGAAAGCAGCTATTAAATGAATATCCTTCTCTGGGAAAGCAAACTTCTATGCGTCTGAAATACTCCAAACTTCTCAAGGTATCTAAAACAGCAGACAAAATTCACCATACACCATCTTCAGTGTAGAGCAAGGATGTGCATTTTTTATCTCAGCTACACACAGAGTAGGAACACTCAGCCATTCCCACCATCCCAAAAAATGCTTGTGTGGGTCACTTTGAATTGTATTATCAAATGGTGTGGAGACAGAAGGGCAGAAAGCACAATCCCAAGCACATACTGGGAAACAAAAACACCACCATGCAAGCAGGCAGCTCCACATTGGCACTAACAACTGCACAAATAATTAGCCCTAAAGTTTTTCCTTTATCTGATATTTCACTCATATATTCTTGTAAGCATACCTGCAGGCTTGCATGTCAAAGTGGGGGAAAAACAGAAGCAGAAGTTTTCCTGCTCAATTAAGTAATCAGCTATAAATCCTGAATGCCATTTTGTTACTCTGTTGTATTGTGTTATATCCAGTCATGCTTTTAGCTGGAAGAAGCTTCTGTTCAGTAGAACTTGTTTATTCCTTTTTATAGTTCTATTTACATTTAAAACATTGTGCAATTTCAATTAAATTATAAGAACAGAGTTAAAATAAATTATTCCAAAGGGATAAAATGTTACTTGGAGATTACAGAGGAAAGGAGAAAACACAATTCTTAGATTTTACTCTCAGTTCTGCAATTTTCTTGGCCTGTATAATAGGTAAGCCATTAATGCACCAAGAAAATGGTACAGAGCTTAGCTTGGACATACTCATTTTTGCCAAGTTAATGAACATTTGCACGCTGTTTCAAGACCCTCATCAATACAAAACCAAATCATTTTCAGTGGTGCCAAGCACACCTATTTGCTGCTTTCAAAAGGGGACTGGGAAGTGGTCACACCCCAAGGCTGCCAGATCTTAAGGAGTGTTTGGACAACACTCTCAAGCACAGGGTAATTCTTGGGGCAGTGCTGCACAGGGCCAGGAGTTGGACTGAATGATCCTTGTGGGTCCCTTCCAGCTCAGGATATTCTGTGATTCCATGGGGAATTGGCCATGGTGTGCCAGCCTATCCCACCCAACTCACTCCCAAGGCACACAAAGTCCTGCCGCACTTCTCCTGCTCCCAGGCAGCTTTTGGCTTCAGTCTGTCTCAGTGCCTTTGATAAACAAATTATATTCCCATAAACCCAAGGAAATGGTTGATTTCTTCCTTTATTTCTTTTCTTTTCTTTTTTTTTTTTAATATGAAAAGTAAGAGTCTATCATACAAGGATGTTGCGACAGCCAAAAGGCATTTAATTGGGAAACATTTCCACAGGCAAAGCCTCTTTTGGATGAAATTTGTATTAAGACACTCTCTTAAAGCTTAAAAATGGAAATGATAAAATGAGTAATAGGAAAGCTTTCTGAAGGCTTGCAGAACACAGGCCCACTAATAATGCACATCACCTGGAAAACAGAATGATTTTTTCATCATTAACATTTTCTTTTTAGGTAGAATCTTAGTTCTCTTTCAACTTACTGACAAAATTCCCACTGATGTCTCTGAGGTCAGCATTTCACCCCCACCTTCCCACCTCCCCAAAAGTGCACTGAGGGATGAAGTTTCAAGAAGAAGCAGTGTCAGCACCTCACACTGAGGGTTCCTTCATCAAAGTTTTTAATTACAATCTAACCTCTGCAGCATTTCCACTTAATCCTTACTCCAGCGAGCTACATACAGAATGCAAACACCGTAATGAGTCCAGGATTTGGCCCAAAGCAAACATAACACTTAGAAGGAAATGAGAAAATCGAGATTCAACGTATGACTTTAACTCTGCTTGCTCACACCTTATAACCCCCCGTAATAGGTCTACAACTCAATGTAAAAAAGCACAGATAAAGTAGAATTATTAGGTATATCAACCTAACATACATTAGAAACACTGACACTGGGAGCACTGTTAACTACAAATGAGATTTTCAGATGCAAGACTGCATCTTTATGTGAATTACGGACTCCCTAATCAGTCCCTATCAGACTGAATAGCTTAAATTTCCATGGTACACAGTGACTTCAGAAGAGAGGTCCTAGTCATAGCATCACTGCTCCCAAAATCAAGCAGAACTCATTGAAGAACTACCTATGCAGCCAGAGCCAGCAAAGCTAAGCCGGCAGCATCCAGAAAATAATAACAATCAGAAGTTCTACGTCCAGTTCACATCAGAAGAATTTGCACTTTCTTTCTCAGCTTTGCACATATTTGTGAATGGCCACTTGAAAGGACTGCTTTGAAAAACTATGTGCTAATAAAAGGAGTCAGAAAGGCTGGATCTTTCACTGTTAACAGCATTTAATGAAAATGGAAAGATTTACCCAGAAAAATGCTCTTGAGAAATGCCAATATCTGTCCAGTGATCAAAAAGTGACTTCATCCTCATAATGAAGGCAGTCACACCTACTCATCAAAATGGCAACACCTACTGTCTAAAGGAAGCATAAGCAAAAGAAGAAAATTAGGAAGCTTTGCTGAAACAGCACAGTGCAAAAATATTGTTGTTTAAGCAGACAAAGCAGCCTCAAATTCTACTGTAAGGCCTATAATGAACCTCAGCATCTGGAACAGCAATATATATGTAGTCAAACACATACATACAAAAATATATACATACACAAACATGTATGAACAAATTACCAATCTTGCAAACACAAGTTAGAATGCAAATCCTGGAAAACAAACCAAGGTCTTTCTCCATTTTGTAACACAAACAGCGATAATCCAGCAGAGCAACCCATGTCACACTATGTAAAAATGTGCCTGGAAAACATTCCTCAAGCAAGATGCTGACATTTTGCACATTCTGCGAGGTTTGTTTCACATAGGAGAGGCAAATTTTACGTGCCTAATTTTTTGCTTAAGTTAAAAAAATAAACAAAACCTAACTTTTTAGATAATACAGATAACAATACCCTCCATATTACAAACTCCATTAGATGTCAGGATACCAAATGAAGAAAGGGCTTGCCTCATTTCAGAGGCCAACAATGGGGACAAGTCCCAAGATAGTGTCAGCATGTAATTCCACTGAAATTCGTCAAACAGCCCTTTTCTGCAGCAGCTCAGCACCTGACCAGTGCTTTTCATACCCTTCCTTTAGTCTGCCTTCTGTCAGGAGGCCCAGAAACTGCCCTCAAGGTCAAGCACGCTCATGCAACACATCCTGAGCTCCCACCAGCCAGAGCCCCTTCCCATGTGACATGCAATATCTGGAATTACAGAGCTGCCTGGTTCTGCGCTCAGATACAAGGAGACAGCTCTCAAGGTGAACGGCATAACCACGACCATGCTCATACCCATCATGCAATCCAGCTCCCAAAATCCTGCTGCTGGTTTCAGCATTTACTTCTGCCCCTGGGGACAATGACTTTGGCTTGCAGGAATTCCCTGAACGAGGTCTGCTCACCCTTTGATGTGTCCAGCTCTCACCGGTGGCAATGAGAATTGGGCACAGGAGACACCTTCAAATCAACACATGCTCCCAGCTCTCTCAACAAAGGATTGTGTTGTTTTTATTTCCATTTTGCAATAGTAAATGTTTACAAATTTTTGCGGCTGGGCCAGGTATTTTTGTGTATTCTTTACGATCTTCTCTTTCTTCTGCAGCAAGTTAAAAAAACTTCCAAACAAAAACCAGCTGAGAAATCACAGTGCCTCTATTTACTTGTTTTTAAACTGAGCTGAGCCAGTTTCCTACTGGGAGAGATCATTTTGGGAGCTGTTCCAGACTGGCTCAGAGCTGCTTTCCCAGTTGCTGGGAGCAGCTCTGGGAGACCTTTGCCACACCTACACCCAACCTGTACACACTCGCTTGAGAGAGTCCCACGTACCAGCACAAAGCAGAAACCTGAAGAGGAAACACTTGGGAATGCTTCTGCAACAGCAGAAGGAGCTGGGAAGTAGGAGAGTCACGAAACAGCAGCCACAAACAGGATGGTAAAATAGTCAATTCTGTGCAGGTGGACGGGTGTGAAGTTAAAAGTGGAAAAGGAGACCATTCCCTGCTGTGCTACTTGTGGGAATTTTTCATAACTCTCATTTGAAAGCAGGAAAATTATGTAATAAGCAGGTTCACACCTCAAAACTGCTTCAGACCTTTCTCAAACTGACCACCAGGCCTGCTGGCATCTCCTCTGCTTTTAACACAACAGGGCTACACTCACAGCAGCCAATCTCACATGCCCAAGGACACCCCCAGGCTCTGAGGCACAGAAAACCCCACATCTGCTCAGCAGAGCTCCATGTTCAAGTCAGGGTGGCTGCATATTCCAGGAGGAGCTTCCAGGACCCCTCCGTCCCCATCCCTGCACAGGGTCTGGGGACAGTGTTAGTGACAAAAATCACTCCAGGAAACACTCATGGCAATGTGCTGGTATAAGCCATTGTATCCCAGCACCCCAGAGCACAGGTGAGCAGGTGTTTATTTATTAATACAGATTTTTTGGTCCACCTGAGCTTTCAGGAATTACTCTGCTGAGCACCAAGGAGCTCTGACTCTCTGGCTGTTCTGTCAGCTATCAGTCAGGTCACCTTCTAAAGTGTGTCTTAACAACAAGTTCTGTTACAAAGAAATGAGTTTGGCATTTTACCTTCAGGCCCTCCAGTTCGGCAGCATTCTTTTCAGCTGAAGGAAATGCTTCCAGGTCTCCTTGAAGAGCTTATCCTGACACCGTAAGGGAGGGAAAATGCCTGCAAATAATCACTTTCTACTGAGAAGACTGGAGCCTTTTATCACTTACATACATTTACTAGGAATTAACTGGCAGAGAAACAAAGAAATCACGTTTTCTAGAAAAGCCTGCACTTGGTGATATGATAAGTGGAACAGTGATACCCACTTCATTTTTCCTTTTTAAGTGCAATACTGCTGGGCACACACACACTTACCAACACTCATGCTACAGATCCCACAGAATCCGCAGGTTTTAAAGACGCAGGCTGTGTTTTACCTGGGAAAAAGGAGCATGGTTCCTCCTTCTGGATCGCTCTCAAACACAATCCAGGCACACACAACGCACCTTCTCCCTCCTGTGCCAAAGTATATACCTCATAAGGCAAAGGCAAACCAGCTCCAGGGTTACACCTAACCCCTGTTGCAAAAGCTTTTCAAGCCAAAGCATCAACTCTAGAAGAACTGTGATGCTATCACGTATTTTATTCCAAACTTTACAGTCTTTGGTATCTTTTCTATTGGTCTCCTTCCTGATGCTGCATTAATGGATATTAAAAACCCTTCTGCTTTCACAGGAAAGGAAAAGAGTGTGTGCTCCTTGCTGTCACCACTGCCTTGAGAAATGGGAAAAATGGTCTCCAGCTCTGGGAGCTCAAAAACCAGAAGACCCAGAGAACAGATGCACGCATGATTACTTTTTTAAAAATCTCACCATTTTTCAAACCCCTCTCTTTTGTTTCTGGGGGATCTGACTCATAATTTTCAGAAGCAAACAGGAAGCACTGCAGACATCTCCAAGTATTTCCTCTCTCCACCCTCCCACCCACCCCTCCTATCTTTTACATAATTTCTGGAGACTTTATTATTCCTTTTGCTATATTAGAAATTAAATAGCACTTCCCTACACCAGCTCCAGCATGCCAAGGTGCAAGAGACCCTCTTTTGCCCAATTCCAAGGGAGAGATGTCCTTCATCCTCTCAACAGGACGAAGCAGGGCTTTCCCTGCCTGAGGAAGCCAGGCCTTGGGGGCTGGCAGGAGCCAGTTGTGGGGAATTCAGTCCCACTCCCCACAGCAGAATGGGACCTGGAGCAGAGAAACAGGATGGAGAAGTGTTAGAAGGTAATATGCCAGGAAAGCCTTTTTACCTCACTCCGTTTATTACAGTGCTTCCTTTCATTGTATACATGGAAAAAAATAACATTTCCCCTTCTCCATTCACCGGCAGGACCTGTCAGAGCGCCGGGCAAGCAGCTGCCTGGCGGGCTGGGCAGGAGGCATGGCAGCGAGACAGCCTTGGGACCAGCTCCTGTGCACCCAGAGCAGAGCCCTGGCTGCAGAAGGGGAGGATTTAGCTTGTCCTGCTACAGCAAGAAGTTCTTGATGCCCTCAAACAACAGGTGGGTGGGGAAGGGGCAGAATCTGAGGTGTGGGAAAGGCTGGCAGTGGGATGGCACGGGGTTCCAAGACCCAATTGAGGGGGATGAAAACGGTACGAGGGATGACAGGAGAAAAGAAATTGCCTGGTTTGAAGAAGACCACGCAGCTACCAGGAGGAACTGGAGCTAGGTGAGAATGTGATGGGTGATGGAGTCAATAGCCACCATTACTTATGCTTGAACAACTCTCAGCCAGCAGGGTAGGGACCATGGAGTAGAGCAATAGAAAGCCACCTGTTTTCCTTTCTGGAGATTCCAGCTCTCTCAGGCCATTCTTTTTTATTTTCTTAATGGAAAATTATAAGTAAATGGGATACATTTCAGCAGCTCTTCCCAGGAAGAAGGCATTCTGCCTTTTAGGGTGTTTTGTGTATTCCATCTCTTTGTCAATGCAAGGTCTTAAATGCAATTACAGACAAGCCTGAGATCCTGAGGTTTATATCCAGGGCACCCTGGTTCCCATAGTGACTTTGTAGCAGCCACTGCTACTGCACACTCTCCCTGCAAAGGGAACCTGGACACAAAGAAAAGCACACCAAAGCTCACATCTATTTTCAAGTTAAACTAATTGGTACAAACAACCCCCATTAAGAAAGCTGTAATCTAACATTGTGCAATGATATTTAGCACTGTAGAACTACTCTAACCTTTTCCTTATCACTCCACAACCCTCTCGGACACATTATCACAAGAACTTAACCCACTGCCTGGCACATTAAGATTAAAAACCTGCCCACTGCCTCAGCTACTACTCCCTATTCACTTGTGCATAGTAAATAATACTCCACAGCTATAAGCTGATCTGAAAAGATAGCACAGCACCCCACCCAAAACTCAGCTCCATTTTTATCACCTCTCAAGATTTTATGACCTAATCAAAAAGCCAATCGCCTATCGCTGTGGTGCAGCTTTGCATACGGTTACACAGTTCTTTCTCCAAGTCAAACAGCACCACATTGTCTGGGATAATCTCATCCACTCACATAAACAATTAGTCTGCTATATTTTGATTAACACTTCCGTTTAAGAGGACATTGAGACGCTTCAGCCGGAGTGGCAGAAGGTCTGGCCTCCTGCTAAAACAGACATATTCTTCCCAAGCTTCTTCCCTGACTGGAAATCCCAGCTGCCAGCCTTGCCCCAAGTACCTGTCCAGAGCAGAATTCTCCACTATTTTCTGATTTGACACATGGAAATAAAACAGCATACCTGACCCTCTTTTGAGTAACAAGACTCATAGGTCACAACATTCAATAAAAGAACTAAGTTGACCCAAACGCAGGCAAGGGCAAAAGTAAACATTAATCTGGGTCATTCATTTCACATTACAACCTTTCAAGGCCTGAGGGTCTCTAAGCAACAGTCAACCCCGTTAGCACAAATCATCTACTAAATTGTTTAAGTATATGAGCTCATATTGCTTAGAGAGGGCTGAGAAACACTCACATAAACTGTTTTGATGGGGAGCAGTAATGTGAAGCCACTGATAAAGAACAGTTTGCAGTGTAAGTGTACATCCACAGCCTCAGTGGTTTGAAAAACTATTCACCAAGGCAAAAGGCACAATAATCTGATACCACAGTTTACTCCCATATAAATTCTTCCATCAGTATAGTGCCCTAAATTAGACATCAGAAGTTAACCGCTCTCTTGTGATACATTAAAATAGAAACAGATATTGGTTAAGCCTAAATATTATCATATTTCTTAGAAAAATTGAAGCAGAGGCAAGGATTTATTCCACTGCACGTATATGCTCCTTGCTACTCTAGTAACTTAAAAGGACTACTAATAATTTCTGTACCTCACAATGTGCTGTTCATCTGGCTGGTCTGCAGCTTGTGTCAGCAATTTTGTGAGTTGGAAGTGAGCTCAAGCCTTTGTTCTTTCTTTTTTCTAACCTTTAATCTGAGAAGGTTTTAGAACATGTTTTTGTTTATTTTTACCTTTCAAGTTTAATTTTTTTCATAGGAAAAGAGCACCAAAAATAACTATTTGTTTGTGTTTAATGCTCTGTGTTTATGCAACAGAAAAGCTTGTATTTAACTTGTCATCCTGAAATTAGAAAAAGGTATCGCAGCACTTAACTCACCAAAGTTCTGTTAAGTTCCTGCCAACTAATTTTGTAGAGATCTTGTCATAGCTGTAGAGCAGACTTTCAATGGCATTTAAATCAGATATTCTGCTGCCCTACTCTGGCAACACAATGCCCAGAAAAGAGCTGACCAGCAAGTGCTCAGCTCTTCATCCACAAGGGATGGCACCAAATCCCACTTCCCCTCCTCCCAGCACACCACAGCCAAGGTGGAAGAAGTAAAACAAGACTTCACAGCATTCCCTGCACTCCTCTCTGGGCAAGACCCACGGGAAAGCAGCTGCTTCCACATCAGGGCTAACACGAGTCAGAAATCCAGACACACGGAATTTCATCTGGACACCCAGGGGCCAGTTCAAGGTGGGAACACCAGCCTCCAAGGAGAAAATCCATCATCTCCAGGGCACAAAGAGCCACTAGCAAGCTGGGGCTGTGTGGGAGTCCTGTCCGTTGCCTCTCCTTGGAGAGTTTGGCCTTTACAGAAAGGATCTCATGCTATTTGCATCTATACTATTATAATGAACATGCCAGTCCTTTCCAGGCAATCCTCAGTCCCTTCACATTCACTGTCTGCCCCAAAAGATCCTACCTTCACTAGGGGTGGTGTCATCATATACCTGAGATAAACCCCTAATCTGGGCAAGGACCAGAGCACCTCCCTTCTCCTGCAAGCTAACAGGAAACCAAAACTCCCTGGAAAACCAAAACTCATCGGTCTCCTGAGACTCAGAATTGCTTCACTTTTCAAACTCCCCTAGAAGCAGAAACAGTGCATAAGTTTGACTGTTTAGTGATAACAGATCTGGTGATCTGTTTGAGCTGTGGGGACCCTTCACTGCTCAAATTTTCCCTTTGACATCCTGCCACCAACCACACAAGCTGCAAGTGCTGTGGCAGAAGGGAGTGTGTCAGGGGTGCAAAAAGCTTCCTGCATGATGCCATTACCAGCACAAACCACTTGTTCAGGATGCCAGAGCTCAGTAACAGAGACAAAATGAGCTTCCAGTTCCTCCATAGCTGACATAGGAGATGATAAACCACAGTGAACGACCTCAGCCTGCACAGCCCCCAGTCTGGGACCAAACACTGCGTGGAAAGCGCCACCAACATACTTCACAATGCACAGGAAAATCCTCCTCCCTCTCCTCTTCAACTAGACTAAATAACCTATACCTCATTTCACTCATGATAATTCAGTCCCTTTGTATATGGAGGAGGACTGAGAACTCACAGAAGGTATTTAAGATCCACCTTACAAAACAGAACCATATTACTTACAGCTGCAGGGAGGAAAAAGCTGCACTTGTTTTTTAACAGAAAAAATGAGTGCCTTCAACAATCCTTAGAAAACAGGTACTCAGATTTGATCCTTCAAGCTACCAGCACATAAAAACACCCAAAACCCAGCCAAAACGGAAATTCCAAAGCTCTTCCGACGGGTAAAATCGTCCACCAACACAGATACCCGTAGCCAAGGTGTGGAGACCACTCTGACAGCATTTGAAGATATTTGAAGACATTTCATCACTCAAGCAAGCCTGTAAATGCAATATCTCCATTATTCTCAGGGGACTGAAGTCACTGAAAAGAAGAGATGACAAGATATTTTCAGTCCTTTCAGGCGAAAGGGACAAAAATTCCTCTACTTCTTCTATGATCTCTGCTAAACTGAGATAATAGATGAAAAGTAGCTACTGAAAAAATGCTTTCTTTCACCTCAGCTTCCTGGAAATCTTTATTCTTGATCTGGACATGAACTTGGTCTTCTTACTCTACGCATTTGTCACTACAAGGGTAGACTATTTTAACACATATATTTCAACTACATAGAAAAAGGAGGCACAAAGTGCAATTGAATGAAGGAATGAATTCTCCTTGATTCATTGTCTCACTCATATCCAGTCAACCCCTGGACTTCATAAGCTCTCCTGCAAAATTTACATCCAAGAGATGTTCATGTTACCAAACAGGCTCAAGCAAGCTTTTCCAGCCTAGTGTTTGATCTTCTACACAGTCCACATCAACCCAAAATTTCTTTATAATACAGAGATTTGCTTTATATTGAAACAAAATAACTTCTAGAGTATAATTCATATTCTCATCCACTCCTGTTTTAAATTCCTCAAAAGCAGTGGGACACAGTGTCCTGATTTCCTTGAGTCTATAAGATAAGAAGTTGAGGGTAGAAGTCCATAGTGATCCTTTCTACCCACACCCGTCAGGCTGTGGGCACACTGACAGAGGGTGCCTTTCGTGGAAGATTACAGTCTCAGAGACTTAGCAAAATACTTGGAATTCCAGATTCTCCTTTGATCCATAGATGGTTAAGTCTTGTTTCTACACCTGCAAAAGTCATTCAGCCAAGTTTCTCCTATTCGCAGTGCCCTTTGGTGCCTGACTTCACAAGCACTGGGTGATTTTGTGAAATAAATCATGGCTATGTCAGTGGACAATCATAACTACCAATTCTCTGGCAGAAAAAAACCCTCATCTCTTCAGCCACACACTTCAGGGATGCCCCCATAAAGGCACTGTTGAGCTGGGGCTCTGTCTCTTTTATATGTCTTGCCAACATCACATTTCCTGCACCATTTTCCACTTCCTGCTTACACATCACTAAATCATACAGTTTTCAAACCGGCCATGACTCTTCCAGCGCCCCCAATTTGAGCAGTTGCAAAGCCATGATACAATTTCTGAATGAATATAACCACCTGTATGCCACCTAATTTCTAAATTCCAAGCTTGCCTGGCGAGATCAGGAAACCTAGATCTTGCCACACTGAGGGGATGCCACACTTCCAGATGCTTGCAAGAGCCCAAATGGTCTCCTGTGAAAGCTTTTGGCTGCTCTGAAATCTGTTCAAGGAACAATACAATCATCAGGTGAGTGATTCAACAGGCTTTGTGCCTTATTCAGAAGGTTTTTCAAGTTATGAGAAGGAAAGAAAAAGTGATGCCTTCTTCAGCAGTCATTCCTTGAAATAATTCCTTGCCTAAGGTAACATCTACAAGTAGTCTCCAAAGAGTTACTTTGGGTGAGGTATCAAGGTGACCCTGCTGCTCCCCAATCTAGGAGCACCCATGAAAGCCCAGCCTTATTAATTCCTACAGGTAAAGGTGTAAGCTGCTCTCGAGATGCCTCAGCATAGTACTGACCATGTACTTCTTCCCCAGATAAACTAAAATGAAAACATCGGAAATTTTAAGCACCAGGAGGAGTTCTCCCCAAAGAGGTCAAAAATTTCTGTCCTACTTTGTCATGTTCTCAGCTCCCCTTTGCCTTCTCATACCTGTGTTTTCATAGCTGAATAACTGATCTGCAAGGTCATTTCTAAAGTCAAGTCTCTGCTGAGGCTCAAAAGCAAAGCTATCCAAAGCTTTCCTCACCTATATTTTGTGGAAAAATAGATCAGAGCAAATATATTTTTGACCAGCTCAGTGACCCCACCCTGCTGTTTGAGGGTGGCTTTATTTGCTGCTCATTTCCCAGACTTGGCCAGACAGTTTTTAATTGCTGCCCATAAAGGTTTCACTTTCACCTGCAAATCATCACTCAAAGTGTCACTAGGAAACCTCTTTGCTCTGACTCCTACTGATGCATCCAGCTCTTCTTCCAGATGGCATTTTTATTATTGCTTTAATTCTACCCCCAAGGCTTCCAGTTCTACTAGAAATCCTATCAGCTCTCTCTGGTCTCTTTTGATGGTGCATATTCTGCGGTTGCTTCTTGCACCATGGCTCCACACGAATACCAGTCACAGATTTCCACTTTGGAAGCTGGATCCATCCCATGATATCAGATTATTGTTAGTCAGAAGCAATTATGTCCATTCTGGAGACTTAAGGGCTGATTCCGCCATGAAGAAAAGTTCAAAATGATGTCAGGTATTTTCTTCATCGTTCATTTGGAAATAGTTTTATATAATCATAGAATCATTTAAGTTGGAAAATACCTCTCAGATCATTGAGTCCAACAAGTCCAAGAATTTGTGAATTCTTGTTTTCCTGAACACAGTACATATCATACAGCAGGCGTTTCTTTGATAGCAGTTTCCAAAGACAATAATGCTCAGTGGCACACTCATTTTATTGCCCTTGGGTCAACGTATCAGATTTTCTCTTCTGTGACTGATGGTTTTGCCTTGTGTTCTCTGTTCTCACTCAGGCCTGTACACCTTGCCCTGATGATGCTGAATTTCTTGCTAGAAAGTTTCCTGGGTAACAGAGCTCAGCTTTTACTCAGTTTTATTGAGTGTAAGTGCTCTGGGTGGTGACTGCTACTGCTCCAGTTATCAGGTTCTAGAAAGGAAGCAGGATTTTCTCCCTCACCTCCATTACAGATTAAGAACTTTAATTATACTTAGCAGTGTCAATGAGGTTCACCCTAAGGGGTGAACATAGCAATAATGCCAGCAAGTGTAAAACTCTCTTTAGCACACTTTTTTCTTGACATGATAAATTCTGCATCTTTAGACACATACTTAAAATAAAACAACACAACCTTTGACACATGGAAACTTTAATGAACTAACTAGCATTGTCACAACTGGCTTAATGCCAAGTTTACTGTGAGATAAACCAATATAAAACAATTTATGCATTGAACAGCTCACCAGATCAATGCTTATAAAGAGAGCACTGGTCCAGAACTTGAAGTCTTCGTTTTTATTCAACAATTTGTCAACAACCTTACGCAAGTCACTTCTCTGCTTGTGAGCCACCCCTTAATCCAGTGTTTCCCTTTAAACATGCTTTAGATCCATGGTCGAAAACTCCAACCAACACTGCCCCACTTCCAGCTCTGCTCAAGGAAAACAGTTCCGTTAAGAGCAGCCTAATCACAGGGGACAGTTTAATCCAACATAGAAGGGAAATGGATCAGATGAAATGGAGAGTTTGACTCCAGCAGCCTCAGGCACAGCACAGCCTCAAATGCGCTGTTATAACCGAACTTTATATGCCATGTGTTTACTATATACTAGATATTACAGGGGAAGGGGTGGGGGACATTTATCATTCCTTACATTCAGTGGCAGAAAAACCTGTTCAACTACAAAAGTTAATACAGACAAGACTTAATTGCCTGCCAGGTCCTGACCTTGTTTTGTTTCTGCAAGAGAAGCCACTGTTAACACAAACCGAGCAAACCTCTAACCCAGACCCTGAAGCTGCCCAGGGTCCACAGCAGTGCCCTCTCTCTGAACAGCGATAGTCTGCCTCTGAGGAAAAGAATATATAATGTCATACAATGGCCCGGATTGGAAGGGTCCTTAAAAATCATAAATCATCTCATTCATACCTCCTGCCATGGACAGGGACACCTTCCACCAGACCAGAGCCCCGTCCAGCCTGGCCTTGGACACTGCCAGGGATCCAGGGGCAGCCACAGCTTCTCTGGGCACCTGTGCCAGGGCCTGCCCACCCTCGCAGGGAACAATTCCTTCCCAATATCCAATCCAAACCTCCTCTCTGTCAGTGTGCAGCCATTGCCCCTTGTCCTGTCACTGCAGGCCCTTGTCAAGAGTCTCTCTCCATTTTTCCCATAGGCTCCCTTCAGGCTGAACAACCACAATTCTCTCAGCCTTTCTTCACAGGAGAGGTGCTCCACCTCTCTAATCAACTTGGCTAGCCTGACAGAAATAAATTGTTACCTCCTCACCACCAAAATAAAAAATTCATTAATATTTCTGTATGTTATTTTGTACTTTTATTATTTCAAGGCAAGGGTATTCTTTATAAGTAACATGCTACAATGATATGCTAGGATATCTACAGAGATACCTGAAAATCTTATTTGAAACTTGGAGTTCCTGTATTTAGTGAAGTAATCAGCTTTACAGTTCTCCCAGCAACAGTAAAATCCAAAATACTTCAGGACTTAGGAAACCTGTTTGACAGTAAAGTTTGACTTACTAAGTTATGATTTCAACCTGGGAAGCATTAGAGATGTCATCCTACCTGATTTTTATATCAGCAAGCCTGATGCTTGTATTAGAAATTTTAGTCCATTGAAATTCCACAAAACTGTCCACTAAACCCTGACTTTTCAGCTCTCTGTAAAGAGCCAAGCTCACTGGACCCTGTCAAATTTGGAAGAGGAGTTTATATATTGGCACCCTCACAAGTGCCAGACAGCAAAGCAAGGGCAGTGCATTCAGCTGAAACTGAGACCACCTTAGCAAAACCTGATAACCTAAAAAATTGCCCAAAATATCAAACAAAACACTTCTAACAGGCAGCTAGCCTTTTTCACTCCATACAGCTTGTTGGCGGGTTTTTTTAATGAAGGATTTTTTTTTTTAACTTTCTAGGTAGGCTTTAAACTTTTATTCTTTGATCAGAAGAATGAAACTTGCTCAGTGATGCATTTGAGCATTTTTCAGCATTCACAACTGAACAAAGATCTGCTCTCAGTGTTTTCAAAAGTGATACCCAATCTTTCCTAATACATTGCTTTTGTTTCCCCTCTTTAGTTGTTGTTTCTGAACAATAAAAAAATACTAGCCAGCCTGAAAAGGCAACTGAGAATATTTTAGCAAAGCACACCACTGTTTCTGTTATCCGTAACAACTGGTGAGCCTGTAAGCCCAGCTAAATTTTAAAAAAATCAACAAGGTCATGCAAAAAGCACTGCTTGGGGTCTCAAGCACTCACATACCATTAGTTATCCCCCCCACCTGCAAAGCATATGCTCTGATTTTAAGTTAATGGAAAAAAATTACTTCTAAACTCAGGGCATTTCTCACAGTTTACTGTGACCATTCAAGTTTTCAAGCTCTTCTCTATATCCACGAAGGCAGAAAGCTGAGGATATCCAAAGGTAATAGAGCCATGGGAGTTGGGATTTTACAAATAAAGTCAGGTATTGCAAGATTCAGAACAAAACTATACTGCTCACATCCAACTTTGCTGCCTTCTAAAGCTGCCAAGTTAAATTTTCCACATCACAGTGCTCAACATGACACAACTATCCAAAATTTACCTTTAAGAACTGGGCTGCTGTCTTCTAACTGTGGGAAGCAGGTATAAAAATAGGGGGCTTGCCATGGGTTTAAGCAGTTGTTTCCCTAATTGTGTGACTGCTTTCAGCTGCCCCTGCAGCACTGATTAACTTGTGTGTGTCAAGTGCAGGGAATAAAAAAGCTGTTTGAAATTCAAACAAGCCTCTAAAAGAAAATCAAGATAAGAAGCCCGAGCACTGGATCACAAGAAGTTTCTGTATTTTGAGATTCATATAAAGAGCCTCATTTCAGGGTTTGTTTGTTGATTTTCCTTTTAAATGACATTGATTTTTATCAGCCAGAGGTCAAAGAACAAAAACTTGACTACTGTGTTAATATAATACAGAAAAGAGCTGTAGTAAGCTTAACTTAGTGTTAAATCACAGAATCCCAGAAGAAGCTGAGCTGAAAGGGACCCACAGTGATAACAACCACACTTGGATCTGCTCTTCCAGCCTCCTCCTGCCAAGGATTTTCATATAAATTTCAACCCTACACCTTCACTCGTGCAGCAGCAATGACCTAAAGGGACATTTCAAATGAATTGCCCAAACTTCATTGTATAAAATTACTAAGTACCCCAATTCGTTATATGTAATTTTTGTTGTTACAACAAGTACCAGAGACAATCTTAAACTGTGATTTCTTTCTGAGGAATTGACATTTTACCTCAGACATTCTCTTGGAGAAGGTGATATAAAACATGCATTTTCCTGAACAAAGCCAAAACTCTCAGAACAAAAAAAACCCAAATATTCAGGTGTTTGAAATGATAGCTTAGTACAGGCCTCAACCATTTGAAATATCAGAGTAAACAGTGGCAATGACAACCCCACTTCTTCCCTTTTAAAAGAACAAAGTCTGTCAGTAGCTTTCAGAGCTATTTTCTCTCAGCAGGGGACTGCAGATCTCTTGGAAACTGTCCAGCTCCTGTTCCTCTTCAGCCCCACTTCCCTTCTGACACTTGCTCTGCTCATTTCTCATCCTAAATTCATCAACACACCTCTCTTCCTCCTCTTCATCATCCAGCAAGGGAGCATTGGAAGGACAGGGGAGGTTGTTTTCTCCACATTCTTTTCTGCAGCCCATAGCCCACACCTCAGGGTCCTCTTTCCTTTATTACTACGCAATGAATAAGAATTCATTAAGTTTAAATCACACGCTTTGATCAATGCTTTGTTTCTATTCAACAGCAATCAAAACATGCAAGCAAATGAGGATAAGAGGCAGACAGAGATTCGGGCACAGAAAGAGTCACAAAATCAGTACTAGAGCAACAAAACTATTCCTGACACAACTTTTTGGCTACCACAGCCAAAACAGCACCTCAAAACCTCAAGCACTACTTGATATCAGACATGAATAAGTACAATGTTAACCTTGGGTTTTTCTTGTTTAACTCTGTTTCCAAAACCTTACTTTGAAGAATGTAATTTCTTAGTTTAAGTTTGTTTCCTATTTGAAGTGAACTGAGGCACTAAACCCAGAAATTATTTTTACTCCTCCAAAGACTGGGAACTCAAAACAGCTGGACAACTGAAGCTCTCCTGTGATCCCCCAGGAAAAGAATCTGGAAATCCTGGGAATTGAGGTTCACCTCCCACACAGCTGCAGGTTAGGTTGATGGCTCTTGGTGCCCAGTGTCAGCAGTGAGGAGAAACTGCCCCTGCCAGGTAAGAGCTGCTGCCCTCCAGCAAGAGGCAGATACCACAACAGCCCACAAAGTCATAGGGTGACATCCTTCCTCAACTTACACTTGCCAAACCTGGGCAAAATTCCAAAGGGGCAGAGAAAAACAAGCCCTCCCTGCTGGAGAAGTGGGGCTGGAGACAGCACTGCAGCTCAGGAAGACTCTTGACACACATTTGCAAGACCCTTGGGGTTTTTGGGTTTTTTTTTAAATAGGGATAATGTGGGGTTTGGTTTGGTGGTTGGTTTTTGGGGTTTTTTTTCTGCTTATCTTGTTCTCAGAAAGGCCATTTTACTTGAAACTTTCCATACCAAAACATTCAGCTCCAGGCATCTACCTTGGGTCCAAAATGCCAGGGTTTTGCATCCTAAACAGCTGAAACCAGGACCCGTGTCAGGAAGGGTCTACACATCTACGTAGTGGTGGAACTGCTGGTTCAAGTAGATGGAATCAGATTTACAATTAACAAATGGAAGTTTAAAAGAGTCAGTCGTAAGGGGGATTATATCCTTAACAGAATTAAAATATGCATCTCCGATCAAGTGACAAAACACAGCACAGACAAGGTGAAAAGTAAAACCCTGAACTACTGTTCGTTTTCTTTTCTCCATTTTTTACACAAATATCCCTAACCAAGTATATCAAAGTGATGGAACTTCACCCCTCTCACTTTCATACACAAACTAACAGACCTTTCAAAGCAAGCAGAAACCAGACTTTCAAGTGCAGAGGACACAGGTTTGTGCTGTTGCCCAACAAACAGGCTCAGGCTTCAGCCAAGCAGCACCGGCAGCAGAGGGTTCCAAAGACCTTGCTGTCCTGTAAAACACCAGCTGAGCAAAGGTCCACGTGCCCCTTGGGAAACAATCTTCCAGGCTGGGGAAGTCAGAGATTGATCTGATTTCCTCCTCTGCAGTACTTTTAAAATACAAGGTAACTCTGGTTTCGAGTGACACCAAGAACCACATCAAGGTGGTCTAGTTAATCCCCCCAATATGTAAAAGGAAGGCAAAAAAAGACCTCCAGACACACAGGTCAAACAATCTCTTCTCTCTTTCCTGGCTATTCCCCACATCACACAAAGCCCAGCTGAGAACTACAGATGTCCTGTCTCAATTTAAAATCCAAGTCCTCTATTATTTCCAGTTACCACCACACAGCTTACAGACAAACTCACTTCTGCTTTAATCAATCGGTTCTTTCCCTAACCCCCATTTTCTTGCCAATTCTGTTTGATAATGAGCCCTTTGAACCAAGGGTATTACGTTTTAGCATACAGCCTCATAAATCATAAAGCTGTAATTAAGTCTAATGTTATGCTCCCTCACTTGCACACTCTGTGCAAGTAAAACTTCTGAAACAAACCAGCTTCCCCCGGGGCTCATGACTTGCTGCACTCCCCTAAGGCTGCTTCGTGGAAAGCTTTGTCTCATTGTTTATTTAAAGATGGCACTGCTGTTAGAGTATTTGAAACAAGCATCAAAACAAGGCTGTTCTAAACGGCAAAGCTGGAGCAGTGCCTAATTGCTAGTGTGAGTGGATAATTACAGAGGATATAAGCTTTGATATATGGATTGAATCGCAAGGTATGCGAGATACAGAGGTGTATTTATATGCCTACATCTCCACTTACATGGCATTTATTGTAAGATCAATGAAAGTAGTTAATAATGCATCTAATATAGCTTATGCTGGAGAAAGTTATCACAGAAAAGAAATACACCATGTAGCTGCAAAGTGTACATTACCACATATTCAAAGCAGCTGCAGAATTCAGACCGGGGCTCTTGCATTAAAAAGACAACCAAGAGAACATATTCCTGAAAATGCCAATCCTACACAGTACTTTAAAAAAAAAAAAATTCAGAATCACACAATTAAAACTGTCCCATTTCATTGGTCCTATCAGTCTAGAGGATAAAGTACCTCAGAAACAAAACACAAGTACTTTTTCCCCCAGAAAAGCTGAAATTCATATTCCCTTCTCTCTTTTAGGTATTATTTGATTCTCTATGTGTCAGAATCAAATTATGAGTAATTCTAGTTTTGCCACTCTCACTTTCTTCAGGCTTTTTATTCTCTCCTGACTAATTACCTTTTTCCAGCTAGCACATGAAAGAAAAATTTGCTATTAATTAAAGGACGGATACTCTGTTCCTTAACCATAGCTTACACTTACAGACAGCAGGAGAGAAAGGTTAAAAAAATGAGTGCACTGATGAAAACACTACATTACTGTCTTGTAAGCATCATCAGGTACTATATCTTTTCTCTTAGCACCATTCCTGAAGCCACCAAGATGACATATTTTAGCCTCTGTTATACTTGCAGCATTTTGATTTATGCTGCTTCTTAAGCACTTTCTACTTAATCTTGTCTCTTCACAGAGTATGGACTCAGCCCCTGTGTGCAGTCCAAGTTCAATAAGACAATTAATTCACAAAAACCCAGTGAAGAAGCCTGAATAAATCTGTGATATTTCAAGTAAGAAAGTTTCAGCAAACACTTCCACAAATTAAGGAAGTTGTTCAAGAAAAATCAACATTAAATGCAAGGAAATGAGTCCAAAATACTTTACAACATAATTTTTGCTGCTAATTAGAAGTAAGTCTCAGCACCCCTCATCATCCAGGGCCATCTATCACAGAGCAGGAGAGTGCTGCTGCATGCTCCATTAATTGTGTTCCATGAGATCTCTCACTGCACATTTATGGAGGTGAAACAAGAATGCAGCTCCCCATGGTGACTAACAGGCTCATCATCAAACTTTCCTACAGCTGACCTGGGCCATTGTCATTCCTTACTTTTTTTTCCACCTCTCCAATCGAGAATATTTTCTTCCTCTCATTGCACTGATACGTGATTAATGCAGTTTTAATTCCCAGTGTGCATCACTGAGAGCATTCACAGCCAAAATACTGGGAAAGCTGGTCTCAACACCAGCCTAGGACAACGGGAGATCACTGGATTCACTGCCTAGCCCTGCCACACACCTCCTGTGGGACATAAGGCCTTCAACTGTGCCGAAGGCAAAACACACTGAAAGCTAAAGAAATAAGGGAAAGCCCTACAGTATTAGCACAGTTCAATAATCCAGTACCAAATATACCTCAAAATGGCAGAATGCTACCAGTGGATGTAAATGGCTTTTCCCAAACATTTCCTCAACTATTGGCTAATACACCCAAAAGCATTCTAATTTTAAAAAAGAAGGAGGGCGGGTAGGGAAACTCAGAGAGCCTTGAGGTTAGAAAAGCCAGACTACACATCATCAGCACCTCAAAGCAGCCTCCAAACCCAGAGTAAGCCCAAAGCCAAGCAGAAAAAAAGAGCAGGGAATTGCTTGGGGTCTCGGTACCTTAGGAATCCAAAGGTCTGCAGTAGCCAATGGAGAATGCTGAGGCCTAAAAGCCTTTTCTGTACCATTACCCAGAGAGGCTCCTCTCCATGTGGCATCCACAGCCTGGAACAACACCCTGGAGACAGAGACACCCCTTCTTCCAAAAACAAGAAAAACTGCTCTCTTTTAAAATACAGACCCAGAAGCAAGAATTGGAGCAGCAGTGCCCAACTTCCCTGTCCCCAACCCACCTTACAGCACTAACCCCAGATGCAGAAGAGAGGTTCAGTTTCCTCTTCTGACTAAGAGGGTTCAGATCTGAATGCAGAGCCCTCATGCTCACATCGAACAGCTGTTTATAGCAATGAAACCGTTCAGAGACGAGGAGGGCAAGAACTCAGGTTTCTTCCAGCTCCAAGAAGTGCTGCAAGCCTTTGGGACCCACTTAATTGTTCCAGCAATTCTCAAGTGCTCCTCGTAGAGGGAGGTGTGGAAAAGCACTCCTACCCTCACCTAGCACATCTCAGCATGCTCACCTGGACACAAGGTCACAGGGCATGGACCCTCTGTCTCCTAAAAAAAGGTGGTTTACACCTCCTAAACCACACCAGAGGAAGATTTCCACACTCAGGCTATAATAGATATTAACCTGACCCAACACACAATCTGGATAGCTCAGCGATATCTTCCTCACGGCTTTAAGTTTTCTGGGAACATGAAGCATGTGAACATTTCTGCACTGTGAGGAAAAAATACTCCAAAATTCATGAAACAGCCTATGCTTAGAAAGTCCCCTCAAAACTCATGTGTTGAGCTGGATCAACCCTTCAAGAAGTGGGGTCCACTGACATGACAGACTTGCCCTGCTTGGAGAGGTGCTGTGCACTTGTTTATCTCGTTTATAGAATGGCCTTGCTCATACTTTAAGAAACAATAAGCCTTTGACAGCTTAAAATAAACAGGACCCTCTCCCTGCTGCAAAGTCACTAGACCTGAGCTGGATTTCAAGTTTTTGAAACAGCATGAGACTCCCCAATGGACTCAACAGTGTAAGAGACAGGTGCTGGGCAAGAAAACCTTTCAGAGCAGTGCCCTGAGCAATCCAAGCAAGAGTAATTAAACAAGGATTCACATCAGTCAAATGAAGCGAGCAGGACATCACTCCCAATCCTACCCCACTTTGTCCTCACCAACTAGAGGCACCTCTGGAAGGTGAGGCCTCATCTTTCCAGAGAGCCTGCAGAAAGGCAGGAGCTGCAGGAGTTCAGCAATAGCTGCACACCAGAAGTGCAGCTGGCCAAGCTTTTTCCCTGAACACGAGGCATTTTTCTGCCCCTTGTGTTGCTGCAACCAGTCCAAAGGCAGCAATTGCAACAGCTGGCACAGATAATGTCACTTGGCATCACAGCTTTAAATTTCAGTCCAAGCTCTTGTACCACCAGCAGAGGGGTCAGCATTCCCATTGAGTAGACATAGGAGTTTTCCACTGGTGACTTCAAGTTTCCCAGAGTTCCTCCACTCCACCCTCCTGGTTCTGCAGCTGCCTTTACCATGCCAGGGAGCAGGGCACAAAAAAAGCTGTACTGAAAAGCCAGCAGAGGTACGTCAGTATTCCTGAACTCCTGTCTTATCCCAAGTAGTTTTCTTGAGATGAGTTTTCTGGCTATAAGAGAGCCTTGGAGAGAATGTTGGCTTGAGCTCACTTGTTTCTTCTAGTAAAGAGCTCCCATGTGCCCTAGGCAAGTTTGGATCTTGGCTTCTCATCTGTAAAACCGGGAGTAAATGTCCTGCCTTAACTCTGAGGGATCAGGGGAGGATCAGCAGTCTGAATACCATGACAGGGCGATGCCAACACATATTCAAGTGACAGTTGTACAAGCCCCAGTCACAGCAGGAACATCTCTGACACAAGCAGGTGTTCTCAGAAAGGAGGAACACAATGAAAAGCAAAAGCACGGCACATTCAGCTTCCTCCGGATAACAGAACCCAGCAATGAGACACAACAACACAACCAACAAGCAACAGACTTTGCCAGCAAAAAGGAAGTGCTGGGGTGAACAAGAATAAGAAACAATATCCAGCAATTAGCGGCTGCAGAAAGCAAAAGTTTTCAGATGGGATTTAAAGTTGTAAGAGTCTGCAAAAAAAGGATGTGAGACAACATGGGGAGACATGGACACACGAGGCACCAAATTAACAGAGGAACAAATCGTGGAAAAACACTTGTCAATAGATCAAAAGAATGAACAACAAGGATTGGATGCAATAATAAGATTTTAAAATATATAAAAGACCTTGAACACCAGCTCTTTTCCAGTAACAGCAGCCCACCAAGTCAACTTTGACATTCATTGTTTGCATTTTAATAGCAACACTCCCCCCATTGCAGGGATCTCAGAACACAGGGAGCCTAACACAAGCACAGGAGTGATTCCCAGGCACACACTAACTTGCCTTAGCAAGTTTCACTGCTACTCCGAAGGTCCCACTAATGTTTAAGCAGATATTTACCAGAGTTTGAACTGCCTTGCCAATCGCGTCACTTAAAACCATGCAGGGCAGAAGTTGTTTCCAGTGACAAAGGTTTCAGGACATGCTTGCTTTGAACATGCCACAAAGTCACTGAAACTACTGCAGCTCTCCTACAAACGTCAGAGGTAACCACTGCACCCTCGAGACAGCTCACTGCAACCAAACTACGTGATTTTTTAAAGAAATGTATCCATGTAAAGAAATGAATCAGAGTATCCGTGTCATCCCTTCGCTGAAGCTTTTCCTGCTACATTTCGAAAGGGTGATTTGAAGTGGTCACGCTTAATTAAACACTGAAACGAGCAGTGGTTCAGTGCAGTAGCCACAGCTGAGATACATCTTTTCACCCCGCAAAGAGAAAGAGCTCACGGGAAAAGCATCCCCATGAAGCTACACATCTGATCATAAGGATCTGATCACTGACAACCAAATTGTGCTGGACACAAACCGAAAATAAAGGGATGCACATTTGATGAGCTGATTACGACGAGAGCAAAAAAGGAAAGGGCTGTGCCCTTTTTGTCTTTGTCAAAAATTCTCAGACGGGCAATTAAAACTAATTAATTAATTAAAAGGTCAGCTATACATCATGACCGTACGAAGGCGTTTGGGTAGGGCAGAGAGCGGGCTCTGGTGCTGCGGTGGGGGCTGGCGCGGGGGCGCAGCCCCGGCAGGAGCCGAGCGGGGATCCCGGGAGCCGCCGCCGGCACCGCCGCCCGCCCGGGCCCCGCTCGGGAACTTCTCTCATCCCTTGCCGCTCCCCATCACTTCCTACTTTCCCCGCTCCGCCG
>VZRL01002161.1:644546-691053 GCA_013397895.1 Origma solitaria
AAAAAGCACCTGCATACTAATCACATCAAAATACCTAATTTGCTTTTTCATTTAGGAATGCCTTGTGCATCTGCCTCTCTCCCCTACCAATATTTAACATGGTATTAAAGGTGAAAGTCGTGAGTCAGAAAAAAACTGCATTATGTTCATGCCTTGTCCCTGAGAAGTGGGGGGTTTTGTTTGGGTTTATTTTGTGGTTTGTTTTTTTTTAATATGTTCCTCATTTGGGTGTCTTCCTTAGCCACTCTAAATGTTAGCAGAACAGCTGAATCCTGAAAAGCTGAGGCATGCAATTTCATATCCTCCAGCATCCGAAGATTTAAATAGATCCGTAATGTGGATGCTTCATTAAATAAATCCCTGTTTCAATGCTATACATAAACTAAATCGGTGAAAAAAAACTCTTGTTTCTCAGTAGCTCTTGCAAGATGTTTTGCATCTTTGTAGCAGTGGAACTTAGAAATATGAATGTGTTTACGAAATTAGATTTTAACTAAGCTGTAGGCAACCACAAACGAGTGCATTAAAAAAGCAGAACCATTACCCACCATTTCCATTTTGTCGACCTGAAAAAGGAAAAGATAGCAGCAGATGAATTATTTTACTAGTGAAACTGGATTTTCTTTAAAAAGCACAGAAGAAGTGCATATTACCATGTCACAGGCAAAGTAACTGCTGGAGTTAGCTAGTAAAGCCCAAATTTAAAATGCACATGGACACGTTTAGTGCTACACTTGCCATTATCTCCTCAGCGATCTGCAGCAATATTAAATTGCTGGTTGAAAACAGATGGGCAACATAAAAGTGAAGCCTGCCCTCTGACATCAGCACAATCAGGACCTCTGTTTCACAGCCAGGCTGGGACCTGCCACCTCTTCAGCACTAGGGACATCCAAACACCAACAGGAGACGTCCTGCCTGGTGCACACTGTAATCACAAGATTACAGCTGCAGCAGGACTGGATCACATCAGGGCAGAGTGGATGGGGGATTCACCCACAAATCTATTGAAAAGATAACATTTTAATGTGTGAATTAGGGCGTAAAGGCAAAAAGGAAAGGAGAAATTCTGATTTCTATCAATTTTCCCCTCATGGTACAATTTGTTATCTGGCATCTAGAAGAAAAACGTACTTCCTGTGGCAACCAGAGCCTCTAGAAATCCCCTGAGCTGCCCCACTGGCAGCTGGCTGAGGGAGCAAAAGAGGAACAGGTAACTTCTGCCGTGAGGACACTGCTGAACCTCTCTCCAGGAGTGGGAAGGGGGCAGATGAAGTGGTTGGTCCTCAGTGCCATTTCTGCTGCAATGAAAAGCACCAGCAAGCCACCATTCCTGCAGCATTCCCGCACTGGGATGAGCCCACTCCTGCTCCCAGAATGTGCTGCCAAGCTCTCATTTAATCCTCACTCATCTCTTCCTCCCCATCACCCCTGCACCTCCTGTTCTCAATCTCTGCTACAGCCACAAGGCTGCTCCATCCTCCCCTGGCAGGCCCAGGTTGTGTCTGGCTGCTGCTGCTGCTTGCTGGCATCCACATTCCTCCTTCCCAGCCCCTGTTTCACTCACATGAGCTGTGAACAGCGAGCACATGGGATTCTGGGAGCAGCAAAGAAAAACAGCCCCCCCACCCCCCGCAGCTGCGAGAATCTTTCAGTCTACTTTGATAGATAAAAGTTTCCTCTTGGCGATCTCATCTGAAAAACTGGTTTATCCCCCATTCCCACCGTATGTAATTAATGAAACTGCATTAATGAACATGTGACAACCCCCATGTGAGAAAGCAAGTATTAATTACCTGAGTAGGGTACAGCATAGATGAGGAATGGAAGGACTGAGAGATCTGGGAAGGCATTTATGAATTTAGCCACTGAGAAGCAGGCATGTAGAAAGATTTATTTGTTTTGTGACCCAGCTGAAGCACTCACAGAGATCAGTGAGACACTGGCTCTTAAATTGCCTATCTGCCTTTGAAAAGCCTGAGAGGCTCCCGTCTGAATCTCAAATGCTTTTTGAAAGAGACTCACATGATGAATCCAAAAGCACTGTGGTAATGTCTCCAAGTCCCAAGTTAGTGCTTGAACCACCAGAAAATCCTGGCCCTAGGAAACCAGCTGGATCTCAGACTTTAAATCCCAGGGAAATGGCAGGCCATAGAGAGGGTGTTTGTTTTAAACTCGTCCCATAGAAAAAGAGAATGCAGGCTTGACTGACTGGTGTAGTCCTCTACATAACAGTGTTCTTACCTCAGATCATCCTTATCCAGTGGCAGTTTCTGTTCATCAAAACAACTGCTCAGAAACTCCACAGAATCAGAGGCAGAGAGCCCAGAGGGAGCAGGCTATGACAGCTCAGGCACAGGATATTCCTCCATGGTGAATATTTCTCCAGCAAGTTCTGTACATGATGCGGATTCCCAGCAGGAGTGCAGGGACTGCTGTGGTTTATTTTGTGTTACAGGTTTTAATTTTGAATTTCACAGCTAGCATGGAAGCATGATTCTTTTTTTGATGCTTAAATTCAGAGAGTTTATACTGCAAGGTGACAAGCCCTTCTGAGAGGCTGTCATACACATGGCAGGGAGGAATCTCCTTCATGTGGGAGGAGCAGGGCATTGGGAAGGGCAGTGCTTGCTGCATATTGGCAGGTACCCCATCCCTCATCTCCCTCTAAAAGGAAATCACACATTACCCTGCTGAGAAAGGAGGCTTGTTGCTTTCCTTCAGATGCCAAATTAATCATTGGCATTTATTCTTCACAGTGAACATTTATTCTTCTACCTTGGAGCCCTTGCCAGTTGTTAGGACCTCAGCACAATGCACATCTTGCATACAGGCCAGGCAGCAATTTCACCTTTACATGTGATCTCAGGTGAGGGCTAAGAAAGAATAAGGTAAAATTAGTGCTCCAGTGCACATATCGTTCAGTCTCTGAAATGCAGAAAAATATTGACCATTTTCAATGGGTTTTTATGCAAGTTTCTCACGTGGATGTGGTGCCCACTGCTCTATCCCAGACCCCCACATGTGTGCACACACAGCCTCAGCTGCTGATGCACTCGACATCATCACACATCAGTTCACTGCTGCAACAGGGATCACTTGAGTTTCCTGAACAAAATCAGTGAACTTGCTACAAAATTATTACACCCATTTCCAGAAGAGTACCAGTGTACCAGTAACACACGACAACGTTAACAGCAAATGAATGGGCATAAACAGAGAACACAAGGAAACGGTATGGTTTGTTTGTTTGTATGTGGAAACTGACTGGGTATTGCATAAATCTCAGAGTAAATGAGATACACCAGGGAGCTCTTGGGTGCTCTTAACTAGTAGTAAATCAGCTACTTTTCATTATTTCCCACTGATGCTCTTACTGGAGTGTATTCAGCTAATTTTTAAACAAAGTACTTTCTGTACCCAAATGGCAAACAAATAACTGATTAAATGGAGAGATAGCATACCCAGAAGATTTGCATCTGCCTAACAGCACCTCAAGTCATATAATTATGCTTTGTAACACCGCTGCGAAGGGCTTGAACGAAAATTCCCCAAAGACAGGGATACTAATTGCCCCAACATGAGGTTCCTAATTTATTTTTTAGTATCACACACAATCTCCCTGAGGAGTCTTGTGATGCCTGAAGGCCCCCCCCAGTCTCCAAAACAGGAGTAAATTTAACTTTATCCTTTTGCACAGTATTTTGTGTTTACTGATATGAAAATGTTTCATGGAGGGGTTTTTTTCCCCCTCTCAAATCTGTGTGCATGAAACCAAGGCCAGAACCGGAGTGATGTCCCACAAGTCCTCATTGCTCCACCTTCACAGTGAGATGCAACAAACCCACAAACAAACTGACAACTACCCTCCTGGCACCCACTTTTCCATCCCAACCCACCAACTCAGATTCTGGCTTTTGGACCTGCAGAAACATACAAATTCCACATCCACAAAGGACCCACCTCTGTGCTTCCTCCCGGGAGCACAGGGGGTAAGACAACAGCTCCAAACCTGCAGGAAGATGATGGCAGGCATGATAGGCAGGATGTGACTGCTCTTCAACAAGCTTAAGCATTAAGCTTGTGTGACAGCTGTTTGGGAGAGGGAAGCATTACTAGTCATGGCTTGGATTAGAGTCAGGAAAAAAGGGAAGCAAATATGACTTGGAGTGGAAAATCCTTTGGCTTGTGGCACTTATTTTGTAGTGTTTATTGATGATGGTTCAAAACCGTTTGTTTCTAACAGCTGCACATCCTCTAAGATGTGGCAAGTTAAGATTGTAAATTAGATCTGGGGTAATTAAACCTCCCCTGCTCCACCAAACACCTTCAGCACTGCATTTGAGGAGTCAGCTTCCAGCCTCTCCTCAAATTTGCTGCCTCATCCATCCAAAACCACCTGGCTTTAAGCAAGGGAGAAGAGGGAAAGAAAGAAATCTAGAACTCCCAGCTGGAGAATATTGCTAATGTAGACAAGGTCCAAATAATTGCATTCCTCATGGTCAATTACATTTATATGCCACCAGCTCAACTGATGAGAGTCCTACATATACAGACATACATAGGAAACCTCTTGCAAACAGATCCAAGAACTGCCTAAGAGTGAATATCCCTCCTCCTTCCCAGCTCCCATAAACTGCTCTGTCTCTGACCAACCCAAAATTATGCTGGCTGAGATGTCCAGAAACAGGAACCCCCTTCCAAATTGTGTTTGTCCTGGGGGGATAAGATAGGTGATGTTTCTTCCAGCTTTTCCTCAAATTGCTCCTGCCAGGGAGCTCTCCTGGGCTGTAGCCAGCTAAATCCTTGGAAGAGGGGGAATGTCCTTTCCAGACTCCCTAACAGGATAGTCCCAATGCTCAGCACCAAAGTGGTGCAGGGGTTGTTAAGGCTTGGCAGGTTAGGAGAAAAAAAAGGAGCAAACCAGGCAGAGGCTCTATTCCAAAGCAAAAATCTAAAGTTGGCCCAGAGCTCACAATAAAACTAGCTTCCATTAAAAAACAAACAAGTAAACAAACAAAAAAGTCCCTGCAACAATAAAACCTGAAGCATTAAGTGCACAAAGGTTCTCCAACAGTCTCCCACACCAGGAGTGGCATGTGGCCAGGGATTGGTGTTTGTACCTCTGCTAATGCAACTCAGAGCTGCAGAACAAAGCCACAGAGAGGAACCACTCAGAGAACAAAGGCACGACAGGCAGCACATCCACACAGCTCCTTCCCCCAGAGAACTGCCAATGCTTACATAAATTGATGGGGAGAACAGAGACACCTTATCCAGCTCCTAGATTCCCTGATTTGGCTAGAGGAAGAGTCACTGCATACATACCTTGTTCTTGGTTCTGCTCAGGCATCCATCTCAGGCCACTGCTGGAGGAGTGGATTCTGAACCCAGTGAATCACCAGGTGTCTCCACTCTTACATTCCTGTCACTGCTGAAGAAAATGGCTAAACTTTAACTGGTTTTAATAATTCTGGTCTTAATTCCTTTTAACTTGTTTAGAAAGTCTAGGTTTATAAAGCAAGCTACAGCAAGTTTGGCATGGAGCTTGCAAAGCAAAGATCACCACCACCATCAGCTTACCCAAGGAAAAACCAACCAAATTAAAACACACGCACATCATACAGATATAGATAGAGCTGTGGCTATAACTATAGATATAGACATACATGAAGAGAGAGTCTCATTGCTACTACTGGACAGAATTCTCCCTGGGATTTGTCCTCAGTCACAGATGAAGCCTGAGGAAGCAGTCAGGCTCTTCAGTACTGTTGAACACTTTCATAAAGTTAGATTCAGACTGATTTGTAACCTGCATGCCAAATTCCACTCTCCATAATATCACGTCATTCTCTCAGTTTTCAGCTGGGTTGTCTCTTTGCTTAAAATTGAAATTGAAAAAATAAAATAGTAGAGCCTTTTCTGAGGCTTATTAAAGGTGGTATCCTTCTCCAAGGGCTGGACCTGAGCAAACACTAGAGCATCTCATCATTTTCTGTAACACCACAAATGAGAACTGAAGTGATGCCAAGGGCTGTGGCCTGCCAGCTCCTGAAGCAAAGCTGCAGCCTGGGGAGAACCACCTGATGAATTTAGGAAGAGTGTACAAAATGGATCTCTGAAAGCATAGCAATCCCCACCACCACTCCCAGCAAACCCGTCAGAAAAAACTCCCCTTCATGCTCAAGTTGAAATTCAGCTGGAGCAAAGAGCAACGAATCTCATTTCTTGTTTGAGTAGAGAGAGACACTGGTGCTAGCTGGCAGGTCAAGTGTGCCTGCCCTGCCTGCTCCTGTGTCCCAGGAACCAGCTGCAGAGACAAGATGTTTCGCTCAGATCGTTCTCGGTAATTACCGTGATTCTCCTGTTTACCTTGGTGGAAACACCAGTACATAGAGCGCGCACCTCTGTTTTACCTGCACTGGCAAAAACACAGAGGGGAGATCAAGAGATTAAAAAGAAAGCTTTTTCAGCATTCTGGCTAGCTGCTCTGGAAACCCGAGGAATTTGGGAGCAAGGATGTGCATAGACAGGCCTGGAGCACTTCAAGCAGCTGTTGGCTTTGCCAGATCGCCTCCTTCTTCAAGCTTCCTTCTTCCACCAAGCCAACAGTGAAGACAAGACATTGTCAGCCTCCTTTAAAAAGGGGTGACGAAATGAAAAACAGTGTGGTTATACCACCACAGAGCAGCCCTTCAACAAGCACAGCTCTTGGAAGCCTTTGCTGCAAATGGGGGATTGAGGGAAATGGGGTTTCTGACTTCAGTCGGGGGGGGCCTTCCCTCACCCACCAGCAGGTTCTCTTCAAAGCTATGAGCTGTCACATAATTTTCAGCATCATTTCAGCCTGTGAGCAGTGCCTGGATCAGCCTTGCTGCACACAGTCATTTGCAGGCCTGTTCTGCCTCCAGTTATCCACAGGGGATCACAGAGCCCCTGGTTTGGGGTAGCACAGGTTTACAGTCCCCAATATCTGCCCAGCAGCACTTTGGCCTAGTGAAAATGGTTAGGATTTACGTAGAATCATAGAATAATTTGGGTTGGAAGGTACCTTAAAAATCACCCAGTTCCACAGGAAGGGACACCTTCCACTGTCCCGGGTTGCTCAGAGCCCCATCCAACCTGGCCTTGGCCACTACCAGGGATCCAGGGGCAGCCACAGCTCCTCTGGGCACCTGTGCCAGGGCCTGCCCACCCTCACAGGGTAGGATTTCTTCCATGCCTGGACTCAAGGTGGAGATCTCCTCTTGGTCTTTCACACATCTGCTGTGTGTTGATGAGACAGAGCTGCTGTGCTCACCCAGCCTGTCGTGGGGCTAACACTAATGCATATCAAGGAGACATAGATAGACTTAAATCAGACTCTGCCATTCAAACCCAAAAATGCAGTCAGCCAAACAGCAAGACTCCAGCCCCTCTTCACCTGCCTTTACACGGGCGGGAGAAGGGCAAGGGGCGCATGGGAACTTTTGTAAAAGCACAAAGGGAATTTTTAGAAGATGATTTCTGAAATTCAAAAACTGGCTCACTCTTACAAGGTGTTTTGCTCCCTGGGTTCGAGTAGCTGGTATTACTGAAATCACTGTAGACTTACAAAGAAAACACTCTTTCCTAGCTGAAGCCCAAGCTGTTTCTGGATAGAAGTCACAGAAGTACAGATTAGGACATGGCCTCTCCTGTACTACTGCAATGTTTGACTCTTCCAGACTCTGTCCATTTTTCCTGCAATTTCTTACTGTATTTTCCATGCTCTCATCACTTGCCTGTTTTCCATCCTCTGTGACCACTGCAGTTTTCCCTCTCCACCCTCTGCTCCTGGGCTTGCTCCTGCACAGGCAAAACCAGCAGCCAGGCTGGGGCAGATCAAAAGGTCCAAGCTGTCAGTATTCAAACCAGCTCCAGAGCAGATAAAAGCAGCTTGCCTGTGCTCTGCTCACTACTCAGGAAAGCAAAGGCCTTTTTCCCACATAGCACTTCATTGCAAGAGCCCCTGACAGCATTAAGAATCCAGCAGGAAAACCTGACCCCTCTTACAACACTAACTCTCTATCTTTTGCCCTTCTCTAATAAACCCCAATTTGGAGATCCCAGTGCAATAAAAATTGCTGGAGAAAAGGATTCTTCAAGCACAAAATTAGCACAAAGCCTACAGCAGCTCCTTAACCTCTCACAATAAAGTTTTTTTGCATACAGGTATCAAATTCCCAAGGACAAATATCCATCTCAGTTTAAATTCAATTTCCTGAGCTGTTTATTGAAAACAGAGCTGGTTAATCCCCATGTATATCAACCCTTCAAAAAAATGTTTTCCTCCTCCTTTTCTAAGAGAACAATCAATGCAAAGGATCTCAGGTTCTTTTTTTTCACCCATAGTGAAAAACAAAACCTCAAATCTGAAGACTACAAAGCTCTAAGGAAAGGTATTTGATTTCCAACACTGCATCTAAGGCAACTCTTAAAAGCTTTCTGAGGGAGCACACCCAACACTAGTATTTTCCTTTCTTTGACACAGATAATCCTATGTGACCACAAACAAATATTAATTTTTGCCTCTTTTCAAGAGAGATGCCTCGCACAGGAATGCATTACAGAAATTGGTTTTAAGCATATGCTCCCAAGTTGACACTACCTTGGTGATCCCAGGCCTTGAGCCCCTTGCTGTTCCTGGCAAAGTGAGCAGTTTACAATAACTCTCACTTGCTTGAGGCCAAATTGGGTTGGGTTTTAGGGTTCAACCTAAAAAGAAGAAAAATAATTTTTTATGTTTCTCTGGTCATCAAGTAAAATGCTAAGGAGGGGTAGATTAATAAAATAATCATACTTTCAACAGGAATGAAGCTGATACATGACACACTCATCAAATATTTGTAACCACCCACCTCCAATGCTTCTCCGCAGCCACTTAGGGCTTGCTGTAAAAACGTTCTGAGGGAGAGGACAAAAAAAGAAGTTATCAGCAGGAATTCTGTTAATTGTCACCAAAAGGCTTTCGCTGGATCATTTCCTGTGCCCTGGATCCCGCTGGAAGCACTCTCCATTGGGAAGGCCGACACACAATTGCCCGGCCCTGCCGCTCACTGCCAGACAAATGGAGGAAACTCAGCCTATCATAAATCTGTCAGTCATGGACCAAATGGGTATCGTGAGGGTTGGGCTTCTCTTCCCCCCAATTATCACTTGGCAGCCACACAGAAATGGAGCTGGGAGATAAATGGCTTTTTTCAGTGGCCTGGCCCTACAAGTTTGGCTTAGAATCACAGAATGGTCTGGGTTGGGAGAGATCTTGAAAATCATCTTGTTCCAGCCCCCCCTGCCATGGGCAGGGACATCTTCCACTATCCCAGGGTGTTCCAAGCCCTGTCTAGCCTGGCCTGGGACACTGCCAGGGATCCAGGGGCAGCCACAGCTCCTCTGGACACTCCGTGCCGGGGCCTCCCCACCCTCACAGGGAGCAATTCTTGCCTACATCTGGCCTAAATTCCCCCTCTTTCTGTTTGTACCCATTCCCCCTGCCCTGTCACTGCAGTTCCTGATGAAGAGTCCCTCCGCAGCTTCCTTGTGGGCCCCTTCAGACCCTGGAAGTTGCTGGGAGGTCTCCACACAAGCTTCTCTTCTCCAGGCTGAACAGCCCCAACTTCTCGCAGCCTCAAAGCCAGAGCAGTGAGAGGGGTGATCCATCAAAGACTGGGAGCAAAGGGAGCTCAGGAGACCTGCCCACAGTCCTGCTCCGCCACTGGTCTGCAGGGCGAGCTTAAAAATTGCTCCTTTGAAAAACAACAAACAAATAATCAACAACCAAAAAAACTGAAACAAACAAAGAAACAAAAAAACACAAAACCAAACCAAACCAAAACCAAACAAAATAAAAACAAACCAAAACCCCAAAACAAAAACAAACAAAACTAACAAAAAACCAAAACAAAACAAAAAAACAAACAAAAACCCAACAAACCAACAAAAAACGCAAATCCTAGCAAAACCAAGACCAACCCCTCTCTTTAGGTGCTTTCAGTGGATGAGCTAAAGATAATGATGTCAAGCAGTATTAAGTTAATTTATTTAATGCAAGCTGATCATCGCTGTTTTGACATGTCAAGGCATATTTGAGAATAGGAAAGCAGGTAGAAACAAAATAAACAAAGAAATCATCTGTGAGTTTCAGTAACAGAAGAACCATCCTGAGATTCCTTTCTCTAAACAGTTGGTCCTAAAAAAAGTCCACATTTTAATGGCCTGGTGGCAATTACAAACAGAGGTAAAGCCACAATGACAGCCAGTCCTGAAGCCAACAGGGCAAACCCGGGGTCAGAAGGGAAATGGAGACACCAAGAGGCAAAGGGCCGGCGCTACAGAGGAATCTGGGGGAAACAGGGAGGCCTGGAGTCCCTCTGGGATGGGAGCGAGGGGAGACGGGGTCAGGGGTGGGCAGCAAGGTGTGAGGAAAGCCCTTGGATGTGGGAAGAGTCCTTTAAGTAAATGCTGTGGATGGCAGGGGTTGCTAGGCAGGGACTGAGTGATGCCCCACAACAGGCACACAAACAAATAAATCAATAAAATCACTGCAATGCTTCGCTGGTCCCTGCCAAGGGCACCTCAGGCAAAGGCAGGTGCCAGCAGCCAAGGCAGGACGGAACCCAGCTCTCCTGGCTCCCAGTCCAGCACCCAGCCAGGAGGCCGAGGTGCCACTCTCACCCTGTTTTCAAAAGGAAAAGCAGAGAAAGCTGTTACCCTGGCAACTTTTACAGCCGGGACTGTTGCAAGAACAAACATTATGTAGGCAAATAAAAGCATCCAGGCACAACAGCCTTATTAAAAATAAAAAAAAAGGCAAATGGCCAGACTTATATTTGCAGAAATAAGTGCCTGGAGTAAGGGTTCTAGATCCAAAGCTAGAGTTTTAAATAGATAATGTAGTTTCCAGAAGCTCTGAAGGATTGGAAGAAAAGAGCTTGAAATTCTCCTAAAAACTTAGCTAGTTTACCAAATTCCTTATTACAGTATCAAAACCTGCTGTTGAGATCTGGCTGTGAAAACACAGCCCTACAAAAACCTCTGCTGCCTTTCTGTAAGAGCAGCTACAAAGTTCAGCTAAAGACTTTTTGCATTATTTCATGCGTAATTTCGTTTCAGGCATGGGGCATCTACACAAACTAAATTGGTTTGGTTTTCTCCATCCCCCAAACCCAACACGATTTATGGTCTGGGGCTGATTCTTATTGTGCTGTGCATTACTCTTTGCATATGAGCATAGGGGAGATGTGCTCACAGTGTGCTTCTTGGCCTCAACTCACTCAAAAAACATGAAAAACCTCCTCCAGCTCTTGGGCTCAAATTTGTGACAGACCTGTAATGAATGCCCATGCACAGCCCTTTCCCCTATTTGCTTCGAGCTCCCTCACTTTCCCTGTGTTAACTCACTCAAAACCTGAAGATCTGCCTTTCCACCCCTCTTTTTTTCCTCCCTGTTATACTGATAAGCCTCCATAAAAACCCTTGAACACCTCAACATGAGTCATGCATACAGTTACCAGGGCCTTGGAGCAAGTCTCAACTCACTCTAAAATCTGACAAATTGGTTTTCTTTAATTTCTGGCATATTAAATTTTTAGGGATTACTTTCAATCCCCTATCAAACATCTGACTCCATCACTGATAAGTCATATGATTCTTCAAAGACATGAAAGCAGAGTCACAGCTGCCTCTCTGTAGAGGCCTCAATCGTTGCTTTCACACACAGGAAAACACTTTCCCTGAGCTGTGGTTTTCTGAGCAACACTTGATTTCACCTACAAAAGGAAAATTGGCATAAACTGAAAAACAAAATAGGGGCAGAAACTGAATCCCACTCGTAACTCTGGGCAACCCATTTGAGAGGAGGTCATCAACATCAAGTCAAGAGTGAGCATAAACACTACTTTTACTGTAACTGTCATATAAACTCCTTCATTACAAACTGATACCATGCTTTCTTCCCCTCTTTTTGTTGCTTCTTTGCAACTGAGGCAGCCTCAAGTGCTTTGTTGAGGATACAGATTTTTATTCTGCTCAAATGCTTTCAGCAACAGCAGGAGCAGCTCGCCCAGGCAGCTCCAAGGGATGCAGAAAACAAGCGGCCTTTTTACAAAACAGGCTTCCAAGGACTGACTTCTACCTTGGTGCCATGAGGAAACAAAGCTTGTGCAATTGCAGCCTGTCCCCTCCAAGAACCCAGTCCTCTCCCCAGCCAGAAATGCCTGATCCCATTATTAGCCAGTTTAGAGCGTTGGGAGGGGGAGGGATCTTATGAAAATTATGTTATTTCAAGATTTTTTGAAAACCAGAAGTCAGCTAAAGGACAGAAATTCAAAACCGTGTCCCCACTGAGGGAGGGAAAAGCCAAAACCAGCCCTACTCAGCTCCTGGCTGCCCTTCCTCATGGAAAATGTGGCAGAGGATGAAGCCGAGATCATTAAGTCAGAAGAAAGTGAACTGCAGAAAAACCTGAAGGAAACCAGACTCCATCAGCTGCACCACTCAGACAGCAATTTGTTTAGTCAATTGCCAAAGTAAAACAAACATCGAAAGAAAAACATCTGGGAGGAGAAATTGGTGAGAGGGATCTGGCTGTAAATTTCCTTCCTTTCCCCCATCAGTCATCAGCCTCTCAGCTTCTGCTAAACAGAAAGGCGCAGGGGCTCAGCTGTTATTTGTTTTTTGAAGAGAGCTTTAGGACTGGCTTTACAAAACCAGCAGAGGTGGAGGGAGAACAGTCCCACTGCGCTGTTTCCAGCACCTCTGGAAGTGCCTAAGGGGGAAGGAGGTGCCCTGCACAGCCCAAACCCGGCCAGCCTCTCACCCGCTGGGCAGTGCTGCCATCTCCTCTGCAGCTTCCTCATCACTTCCAGGCACAACTGAGTTCACTCTCCTCACGAGAGAGATCCACAGCTGATCACGTGGAAATGGGATTCTTTTTTTTTCCTTCTTTCCAGCAGAGAAGACAGAAACCATCTGATACAAAGAGCAATGCCAATAGCATCGGTGTTAGTGGAGGGACAGCACTGGGTTTAGCACAGAGCTTTGAGCCAAATTTGGGGCTGGTGCCAGGGGAAGGCAGCTCTGTCCCCAACTGTCACATCAGCTAAGAGCGAGGCTAAACTGAGCCCATTGAGTGAAACAAAAACCATTTTGAGGTTATTACAGCAACTGGTTTGAGACCCTGCTGAGGGAAGGCAGCAATGCCGGCTGAATGCAAAAGCTGGGCCTGGGATCAGGCACTGTAAATAAGGTTCTGTCAGCCTGGCCTTTATAAACCTTGTGCTCCTTGTTTGGTACATATCCCACTCGCTCTTTAAAAATCACACAAGGCTGGAACTTGGCTCACCAGCCCTGGGGTTTGTGCACACTTCAGCTCTGCTCAGACTGCTCCATTTGACCAAAAAAAGGGCAGAAGGAAAAAATACCAAACCAACAGCGAGGACTTCGCCAAAAGGTTTCAGCCAACAGCTCCCTTTGCCACGAAGGACAGCTCAGAGTGGTGTCAGCTGACAGTTTTTCTAAAAGCCCTTTTGAAGTGACAGCTCGTGTTGATATTAACAGCTGGAGAGAGATGCAGTTTTAATGAGGCCTTAAAGGTTTGCAGGTCTCACAATAAATTTAGCAAGTGTAAAGGCAAAGGTTCTGCTTTATGGGCAGCTCTAGCACCTTCTCCCATCTCCCTTCCCACAGGGTACAGTGTTACAAATAAAACCTTCCTACAACAGCATCTTCATTCAAGCCAGCCTAGTGTTCTTTTCCTTAAAGGAATTATTAGATAATGAACAACTTTGAAAAGGTCGAAATTTAATATTACTTCAAGGTTTATCAGAAGATGATCTTTCATTTAAGAAAAAATCCAAACATTTTGAATTTATTCTGTTTTCCTCATTTTCAAAGAAGTTGAAGTGCAAGACCAAAAGATGGCACTTTAGAAAGTGAAATCATTGAAGTTAATTCTTTCTTCTCAGTTTCCACCTCTCCCTAGGGAAAAAACCCAACACAACAACGAATGTGAAATAGTGAGGGCTTGTCTGAGCAGGAAAGCTTTATCTGCTAGATATGTAGCTGTAACTCTCTAAGTGCCTGAGTCCTTTTAATACAACCTTTTCCAGCTCAGTTTAATCACTTTGCAATGGCATAAAGTGAGCTTGAAAGAGGAAAAGAAAACCATAATTTGAAAAAAAAAAAAAGAAAAGTCCTTTTAGCAAAACAACAGTGTTCACATGGGTAGTTAAAATTTAACCTTGGTATAAAATCATCCCTTTACTTTTATGCTTAAACTTTCCCACGTAGACAATTTCTCAGAGGAAACATAAGGGTTTGGGAGGGAAGTGGGGTGGGAAGTGAAAATACTTTCCCAGTGCTAAGCAGAATGAGAAATAGAAGCAAATAAAGACAAGGTTTAAGAAGTAGCTTTCCCTCAGATGTTGTTTCTTTGTCCTTTCCACTCTTTCCCCCATTTGTTTTAAAATAAGACAAAAAGAAATAAAACCTGAGGAAGCCACTTAAAGCATGATTAAAAATAATAAAATAGGGGGTGGAGGGGGTGCATTATTATTATGAAGAAAAGGCACGAAAAGAAAACCAACCCTTTTTCTGACGCTTATCCCAGATACCAAAACCTTGACTTTCTGATTAATTTGCACTTGGCAACATGGGAGTGACACAGTTGGGACACACAGGAACATACAGGCTCCTTTCTCCCATCACATCAATTTGTGTCTCTCCCAACAGGCAGTTTCTAGAATTTTGCCTTCCAGAAACAGGCAATGTGTTTATTGCAACACTGTAGGATCGGGATCTGTAGGATTGCCGTCTGTGGTGTGGTTTGCTTCAGATGGTCAGGACAGAGACAAGAGACCACTGAATTTGGTCTTAGAGCATGGGGTTTATTGTAATAAAGTGTGGGTGTAGGGGAGCTGCTGGGAGCTGCCAGACACAGCTCAGAGCAGGGCAGAGAGGTGAGAGAGAGAGAGAGAAAGAGAAGTACAGAATACGGAATAGAAGTGGTGTGGCTGCCGTTTACAATACAATAAATCATCTTATGTTCTGAATATTCTAATTTTCACTAACCAATCTAGAACAAGCTACAAATCCTACAACATTTACATACAGCCTATGAGAGTCATTTCATTACCATACGGCGTTATATTTTAAACCCTAAAAACTGCTTTTTGGACCCTCTGCTAAGTTGGTAGGGTCTGCTCTGACCCTTGGACCTGCAGGCAAGCAGAGGGCATTGTTTAATCAAAAGGGAATTACCTTCAGTGGCCACACCATTGTTTTCCAGTTGTTCAGTAACGGGGGTTTGGTATCTCAAAGCTTGTCTTCATTTCAATCTCGCTTATAGTTTCCATATTCTCAGCATCTTTTGCCAAGTAATAATTTTTATAAAGCTTTCCTATTTCATCCTCCCCAACACAACACAAGTCCAAGCAAAAACATCTCCCGCAGTTTGCATAGGACTCAATGGACCAATAGCCAATTTGCAGGCATATCTCTACAGGTTTCTAGGCAACTCCAACACAGGAGGCTTTTCCTGGAGTATAATGGAAGTCAAAGGCGGAAAACTCATCTAGTGGACAATTCAGCAGAAAATGTGTTACCACCAGGCTTCCTCTGTGTCAACACAAACCTCTCTGAAACTGCCTGGCAAGTTATCCAGGTATGGACTCCAGGGCTGACTGCACTGCCAGCTTCAGATGTTGAAAAAATAATGAATCAGGCCACCAAAATACTGTTCTTAAGTCACCTTCTGCCTGCTGAGTTTTCTGGGGCTACTGGGAAAAAATCTAGGTGTCCTTTGCAGCAAAGAAGGGGGCTGGAATATCAAAGAGACTTAAAAGGAAGTTAAAGTTGACAAGCAATTAATTACTTGATTCCAGGTACTGGGGATTTAATAGATACAAAAAAACCAACCTCATCAACAAAACATTACCTTTGTGGTGTAGGCTGTAAAGCTGACCATTCCAGCCTATTAGGGATGTTACAGGAGACCCCAAATCCTGCCATGCAGGCTTGCTAAACATGCACAGAGAATTATTGGACATTTTTTCCCCATTTCCAATAAGAAGGAGTGACAAGAGAGGGCCTTAGGCAGGGGCAGCACAGGGAAACAAGACAGTCACAATTTCCATTGTACAAGATCACTCAAAAAGAAAACAGAAGATAGTGTATCCTTCAGTTGTGTCCCTTGGTGTTTCAGATAAAGATTAAGGGGCATTTCTTTCCGCAGTTTCATAATCACATTTGTATAAATGTAGCACACACTTGTAGGAAGAAGTGTCTAAAGCTAGAAGTAAAGCAAAATAAGTAAGTTATTTTGTCTCTGCAAGGACATACAGGTGCCCCAAAAAGATCCTGTTTGATTCAGGTGAGCTTTGGATTACACTCGCCCGCCTTTGCCTATGCACCCTGGTCATGAAATCACATGAGAATGAAGTTATTCCATAAAACGTTTTCATACTTCTTGGTTCTGTGTGGGAAATAAATACTTTAAGCCAGTAGTCCTTGTTTCTGGATTACCTACAATTAGTTCACAATTTTCCCTGCATTTAGACACGGAGTGATATTTGGGATGGTTTCAGTGAATCATAAAACGGCCTGGGTTTCAAGGGACCTTAAAGATCACCCACTCCCACCCCCTGGCATGGGCAGGGACGGACATGTTCCACTGTGCCAGGGTGCTCAGAGCCCCATCCAGCCTGGCCTGGGACACTGCCAGGGATCCAGGGGCAGCCACAGCTTCTCTGGGCACCTGTGCCAGGGCCTGCCCACCCTCACAGGGAACAATTTCTTCCTAATACCCAATCTAAACTCACCCTTTTCCAGCTCAAAGCCATTCCCCTTTGTCATGTTGCCTCATGCTCTTTTATAAAGTCCCTGTCCACCTCTCTCATTTCTGCTTTTATCAAAAGGCATTTACCCAATAAGCTGCCACATGCCTCTGTTGCAATTTAGCAAGAACAATTCATTATGAGCTCAGTAATTATACAACAGTGAGGATTACAGGGAGGGTCCAGAGAAGTTTTAAAAATCTAATTATTTTAAGCTTTCCTAACACATCCATGCAAAGTTTTAGTATGTTTATACCCAAAACACCACGACAGCAGGCAATGTAAGAATACTCTACTTCACCTGACACTACAGAGCAAATGCAAAATATCTGCAGCTGTCAAAGCCAGGAGGTCAAATATTACTGAGGAGGAACTGGACCCAAATAGGTGAAACACTCACTGGCATTCCCCCACCTGAAACACAGGTGGGTCCATAGGCTTTGGATCCCTGAAGTGGGCAGATGTTGCCCTTCCAGGGGTGGTTTGGGCTACTGTCAGCTCACACCAACAGAGGGATCTCAAAGTATTCCCATCCCTTCAGAGCACGTTGATGATTCATGCATGGTTACATGGCAATATTTATTCAGCTCTCAGGAGGCAAATTCATTAGAAGGGATTAGGCAGCTGTCAAGCACCCATTCCCTTGCATAAGAATGATATTCCTTAAATAAAAGTCCTCATCTGCAACTTGAACTTCTGCCCCACCACCTATTCCCTCTTTCAACAAGCAGTGAACGAGGACTTGTTTTCAGGGATTGCAGGAGAAAGGAACGTGGGATACGTTGACAGTGAAAAATGGAGCGGTGAGTGTAGCAACTTGTTTCTCAGCACAGCTGAGCCTAATCAAAGAAACACAAACTTTTGATTATTTAGAGCCAATGATAGTTGCAATGGAAACAGATTTTGCTGGATGAAGTTTCATCTCTGGCCAAAAGCAGACAACAACCCCAAGCATATTCACTGAGTTCTGCACACCTATCAGTAGGGCAAGTCGGTTTCTGTTTTTTCCAGAGTATAGGAACACACTGCATGCTCTAGCAAACCACTTATCTTTTGGTAGAGATCACACAATTTTTGTCTTTACGCAAGATTTGCATCACCATTTCTTGCTTTATTCAAAGCACACTCCCCGTGTGGCTAAAATGGAAGGGATCTGCACCACAGGGTATGACAGAAAGCTTGGCAACTACTGCAAACACATCCACAAACAGAAGGAAGAAAATACTTGTTAAAAACCAGCAGAGCGAGACCTGATTCCTTGATGAATGGCCACTGAAATTGTTGGGCCAAAGCAAAGCAGGCTGTGGTTTTCAGGCCATCCTGTTGTCAGAGCTGTACCAAGAAAGGAGCACTCCCTGCCCTGCTGCTGCAGTCATCTGGCTCCAAACATCATCCCTGCTTTCCCAGTTTTATTAGCTTGGCTAGTAAATGTTATTTTCTTCTTGTATGCTTTTAAATAAAGCTGTCCTAAGCAGGACAGACCAAGCACGTTGTATGCGCTGCTCACCTAAAGCCATTCACAGGTTTATGAGAGCCCTTACTACTGCTTTTGTCCTCTCTTGAAGAAGCTGCATCAAAGGTAGCAGATCTGAAGTGCAGCCCTTGACGCTACAAAGCAAAGGACAGTGAGCCTCAGCCTGCCTTCGTCCCCATGATCAATGCCATTTGCCATACTCACCTTTCCCTTTGCTACACCACAAAATCCTGGCGGGTCAGGTTACTGCGCTGTTCACCTGGCTCTGCCCTAAGCCATATGTTGGAGGCCCCCGCAATGAGGCCCCAGTGTAGCATTTCACCTCTGAGTGGGCTTTTGTCACAACAGAAGCTGAGATGGGAGCACCAGCAAGACTGAAGGGAACTGGGTTAAAAAGCACCATGAACCAGCTTTGTGCTATGAGGTGTTTCCCCACGGAAATCCTTCGGCTGAACGGAGCAGTGATGGTGAGTACTGAGGCTCTCCAAAGCCCAGAGCCCTCCCTAAAAGTCAGTGCGGCCCAAAGAGACCAGCAGGGCTATAAACAATGCCATGAGAAGCCTCAGACATTAGGGGAGGGCTGTGCTTCCCTGGGAGATGGAGCTGGGTGATCTGAAGAGCACATGCCCACGGGTTTGGGTTTTCTCTTTCCCCTACAGCTCCAGTAGCAGCACCGGGCTGCCAGCAGCACTGCATGAGAATGGATGATGCCTGCAGGGCCCCAGGGCACACCCAGCACAGCTCTCCTGCCTCAGAGTCTCCTTCGCTCCCAGGGCTGACAGTCCTGCCCCTGCTCCCGCGTCTCTTTGCTCTGCTGTCTGTTTGTGTGAGCTCTCCTGCTGAGGTTGCTGAGGGACTGAATAACAGATGGGAAGAAACAAAGAGCCTGCAAGGAATAATCCCAGATGCAACTGTCCTCATGGGAAAAATATCCAGTGCCAGTATTTGCCTTTCAGGGAACAGAAACTTGGTACAATGTAATGCTATTCAATACATTTCTTGGCACAGTCCTGCGGCAAAGACATTCGCTTTATGTTTTAAATGAACTCGCTAAAAATCTCCTTCCGGGAAGTGTCTCAGATGTATTAGAGAAAGGTAGAACTGATGGCAAAAATCTCACATCATTCACTGCCAATGCAGCAGTTCCCTACTACACATGTAACCTACACACGTGTTTTATCTACCTGCAGTCTAAAGAATGCAGGGTCTTGGAAATGGGCAGTAAGTGTTTGCCATTATGCTAAAAAACACCCAAAACAAGCACTGTATGAAAAACCAAGGCACTGTGGTCTCTAAGATTTTCAAATGGATCATTTGTGGCTGTTCCTGGACTTGTGTCCAGCTAGAGTTTGCAGTATGTAAAACTAGAGTAGTAACACCATTTTTCTCACTAATTCTGTTTCTCTGCCATCCTCTCGCAGAGCAGGTCTCTTTAGCCAGTGGTGCAGATTTGCCAAAATGGTTGGAATTCAACCCCAATACAAACACACTGCAAGGGCTGCCAATGGCAGGGGAGGGGGAGTGTACCTGCTCAACATTGCTGCCTCTGGAGGGGTGCATGGCCAGGAAACACCCAGAGCTGCTGGAAATTTCACTATCCACGTGCAGGACAGCAGTTTATCCTCGGAAGTGCAGAACTTGAACCACATGCCAAACAGCTACCAGTGAGTACTGCTGGCCTCTATGGCTTCTGCTCTGATCAGTGAGGGGAGGGAAAAACAATTTTTAGAAAAGAGATGGGTGCTCCCTAACTGACACAGGGTGGGTTTTTTTCCTGCTGTGGAAATGTGACATCAGGGAACCAAAATCAAAACAAAACCCCACAAAATATTGAGCAAGCACACGTTGAATCTAAAAGCAGGAGGTTTTGTTGTCCCAGAGCAACAGTGCACAGCAAATATGGGCATGAAGACTGCAAGCCCAGCAGCAGAGGGACACTGATTCTCCACTGTCCAGGTGGCACCCAGACTCCACTTCCTAACTCTTCTGTCAGCAGGGAGAGAGGCAGGCTCCTAGTGAGGCTCCAAATTGCTACACCAAACACTGTTTGCTACCACTGATGGCACTTGCTACATGTAAGTGCCTACATTTGATGTCTAAGGACTGGGAATGCCTCTGAAGTGAATTACTTCGATAATGTGTTTGGGAAATCCAGTGTTTGGGAAATCCAGACCGTGCTGCTGTGTTCTGCACAAGCAGTGGGATCACTGAACTTGAGGGAATGGGAAATACTCATATATTCAAGGAGAAGGAAGTTTTGGGTTAAGAGGTAAAATTTTTAATTGATTAAACTCAAACAGGAATTTTCAAATAATGGGGGTAAAAGAATTACTCTTAACCACTGCAATTCTGGTCTTTCACTGCCAGGTGTGGGAAGGACGCTCCCATCACTTCAGCAGAAATCATTCTCTCGACTGGAGCAGAAGCTCTGGGAGCTCGGGAACGCCTGGCCGTGGTGTGCAGGATGGCGGAGTACCTGCGCCTGCCCAGCTCCCTGCTGAGCCTGCTGCAGCACACAGTGCTAGCAGCGAGGGGCTCGCACGTCCTGGCTGAGGACACCGGGCACATCCAGCGCACGGCCAGCGGCTACCTGCGGCTCTCCTGGCCCATCAAGTGCGGAGGCTTTGCCATGCTCCACGAGTTCATCCGCGTCCTGCAGCACAACACGAACTCACAGCACCTCTCACGACTGCTAGGGTATGAAATTGCAGGCTGGAGAATACTCAGGAGAGGGGATTATGAGAGAAAGTCTCTAAGATGACATCGCAGGTGGTTAATGATCACACCAACACCTGCAGTAAAACCGACTAGAATTACCCAGAGACCAGCTGCAGGAGAGGCTTCCAGGCCTTTGGTCTTTGCTGTGCCGAGCCATTAACTCACACCACTTGTGGCATCACCTCCTCAGAGCTTACCAGCTTTCTGTGGAGAAAGTATAACAACGGCAAGCTACAAGGTGCAGAATAATATCCACCTTGCAAGTCAAGACAGCTTGGTCACCTTAGGAATGGACTCAGCACGGGACATGCCAAGTAACACATCAGCATCCATTTTGTTTGCAGACTCTCATTTCCCAGAACTTTCACCTTCACTGATGACTGAAAAACGGCTTCTCTTCTCTGAACTGGAAGTGCTGCCTACTCAAGCTTCTGGTACATCCTTTCTGTTAGAGCCCCCAGAGCCTCACATGCCTGAGACAGACTCATATTTCCTTTCTAGTAAATCAGAAGTACCCACATACCATTTCCTACAGGACATCCCTTCAGGCACAGAGCAGCTTTCCAGGCCCATGTACACATGGGTGACAAACACTCTTCAGGAATGGCCTCACAGCTCAGCAGTGGCATTTTCTCCCAAGCCAGGAGCAATGCCAGCATCAGAAGTGCCAGATTACAGTGATGAGGCAAAAAGCCACTTTCTAGAACCTGGAAAGCTTCTTCGTGCATCTCTCTCTCCAGAAGCACTCCCTTCACTATTCCAAAAAGCCTCAGTTAGGGCTACAACTTTGTCTGACTTCACATCTCCCATCGATGACACATTCCCAGCTGTGGTAGCAAGAGCCAAGTGTTCACTAATGGTTGTGAACCTCAAGCTAAACCTTTTATGACTGTCCCACAGCCCAGTGGCTTTCCATTTGCTGGAGGGAAAAGCACAGCTTCCTCTGTAGCCCAGAGAGAAGCACAGACCCTCTATTCCAAACTGATTTCCAATCCTGAAGCTTCAGCCAGCTTTCCTCACACATTAACCAGCACTCTCCCTAGTAAAGCTGAAGCACCTCCTGAACCAAGTCTGATCACTCTGTCCCACCCTGACACCACTCCAGTTCTTACCGTGCCAGAAGATTTTTCTGCCTTTCACATGTGCAGGTTCTCCAGACCGACACACACACTGCCTCCGTCCTACAGCAGCAGCGCGCTCAGAGCAGAGCCACGACCCACAAGGATTTTATCCAGCGGCACAGAGGAGCTGCTTTCAGACAAAGACCTAGAAACACGTAGGATTTCACCAAATGTCACTGAGCCTACCCTGGAGGCACACAAAATCTCAGGCATCAAGCCAGATGCTGTGGAAGCACCTCTGGTGACTTTATTTGATGCCACTTCCCACCCACCCAGCAGCATACCAGGTATGTTTAAGATTTGACTTTCCATTTGTCCTGTCTTCTGCCCTGAGTCCTGCCAGAGTAGTTCAATACAGTTTATTGTGCAAAAGCACAGCTGCCCTGCACTAGGGGTGTGCCAGCAGCAGTCTTCCCAATAAGGGAATGTAATTTTTTTGTTGCTCAGTTGGCAGCAGATAACAGCTCAGCTGAATGATCAGGCCCAGCTCTGGCCATCCTAAGGAAAGATGCGGACACTTAAAAAAGCTCCAGAGGATGGTCAGAAGTCTAGAAAACATGTCAAACTGAAATAATTAGTCTAGAAGGTTGAGAAAAAACATAGGTTTATCTAATATTTTGCTTAAAAGATGAAAGAAGCGTTCTCAGTATCCCCTGGGAACTGGCACAGCACTAATGACTTTCAACTGCAGTTAAGATGATTTAAGATAGACATTAGATAAACTTTCTCACAGTAAGGATAATAAAACATTAGAAGAGATGCTTGGGGAACATTGTAGATGGTTTTTAAGAACCAAACAATAAATATTTATCAAAAATGACACAGAAGTAACTGAGTATCCTTGGAGTAAAGAATTAGGCCAAACATTTTTTAGTCTGACTTGTCTTCCAGCAGCATGAATCTGTGACTCAGGCTTAAGTGCATAATAAATAACAAAGATGGTTTGTTTGTAGTGCCAGTTGAGTAAATTTGTGGGATTATGCCTGAATCAGCTTATATTAAACCTATAAAAAAGTACACATGGTAGATTTTAAACAGTTACTAAGTGCAGAATTCAGAGCCTTTATAATGCCTTTCAAAGTCATCTTATTTGTAAAACTTTATTAGACTTACATTAAGTCTGTATCCAAAGCCTAAGGCTGTAGTCTGAGATATTTAGGTTTGCTATCAGGTGTACTTTGCAATCATTTGGGGAGAGATTATTTACAAGAGCATGTGGGGTATGGCAGGACAAGGGGGAATGGCTTCACACTGACAGAGAGGAGGTTTGGATTGGATATTGGGAAGGAATTGTTCCCTGCGAGGGTGGGCAGGCCCTGGCACAGGTGCCCAGAGAAGCTGTGGCTGCCCCTGGATCCCTGGCAGTGTCCCAGGCCAGGCTGGATGGGGCTCTGAGCAGCCTGGGACAGTGGAAGGTGTCCCTGCCCTGGCAGTGTTGGAACTGGGTGGGCTGTAAGGTCCCTTTCAACCCAGGCCATTGAAGGAGAGGAAAAGGGTGGGTTTGTTCCTGGAGAAGCTCTCCCTCTTCCTCAACTCCAGCAGCCCCCAAGACATCACGGTGACAGCCCTCCAGCCCAGCTCCACAGTCATCTCCTGGTATAACAGCTCGCTGTGTGCAAGCGCCAACACATCTTCCAGCTGGTGCTGGAAACACGAAATCCCGCAGGCACTGGAGAAACTGAGAGTGCCAGCCGGGTCTGTGAGCCCACACTTCATCCAGGCAATGCTGCCAGAGTACAAGATCGATGGAACTTTCAGAATCTCCTACAGTGAGGACTGCCCTGGCAGCACAGAGCCGCTCCCCAGGCCTTCCAGCAGCACTGGGCCCACACTTGAGGCCAAGGATGACTCCACGATGAGGAGGAGCCCACATATCCTACTGAGCAGTCTGGGTGCCACTGCTCGGGTGCTGCTGGCAGTAGTGCTTTGCTGGCTTTGCAAGTGCCCCAGGAGGATTCCTGGATCACAGCCCATGATGTTTCAGATCAGCTCTCAGCTGAGCCATGCTGATCTGGAACTGGACGCGCTGAGACCTTGCAAAGCCCCTGTACATGAGTGCCGGGCTTCACCTTCACCTGCCTTATGGATTCCACCTTCAGCACCACTTCCCTCCCACGAGCAGCGTGCCAGGCCAATCCCAATCCCTCACACCACACCACCTCTGCAGCCACCAAAGTACCAACTCCCTCCCCATTATCCAGAGGCTCTCACCACCCACCACCACCAGGGCAACATCCAGAGGCTTAAGTTTTAACAACTTTTAAACGGTATTAACAGCAAATCTACAAAAAGACTAATTGTACTACAAGGGGCTATCCTCATTACTCAGAAAAAACAACATAAATAGGCAGTTCGTGACTTTTATCAATTTTCAATTTAGAACATATTTAACCTACACCCAACAAAGAGGCAGTAGCAAAAGCAGAACCCTAAAATGAGTACTAGAACAAAATGGCAAGTGAAGCAGGCAAAGGGCTCTCCCAATGAAGGGGGCAGAGTGCTATCCCTGTACAAGTCAGAACAAGAAAATACACATCAAGCTGGTGCTGGTGGGAATGAGAGGTCACAGTCAGTGCTGAGCAAATCTTACTCCATTCTGTCTCCCTGATTCATAAATACACATTTTACATAGAGGAGGCAGAACTGTCACAGAAGGACCACCACAAACATGATGTTTCCATTGAAATTCAAAGGTGCTACAACCCTCGAGTCCCCATGTCATCTTGAAATTTTAGTTTTCAAAAAATGCCTGACATGGTCTCTGTCCTTTCAGTCTTTCAAAACTTTTTTTAGTGTTTGTATAAATACATCATATGTAGCATTTCTAAATGCAACGGTAGCTACTTAACTCTGTTAGGTAATTTGATGCAATGTACCTTTTAAGACACATTTTCAAGTTATAGGCTTGCTTTCTTTAGAGTAAAATTGTCTCGTCTGCTTCCACCTGTGACAGTTCAAGGGCCCCAGGGAAGAGAATTACTAAAATTCCGCAAAAGGATTTCTAAGGACTTTTCAGACATTCTGAAATCCTTCCAGTGTGCTAGATTAACATATACAAAATGCAGTTCATATTTTAATCATGAACTACATTTTTCAATTACATAATTACAGATTAAACTACTTAATCCATAACTTCCATTTTACTCTGAAATCTCCTTTTCGACCTGACAAAATCCTCCCTAAACCTGAAAAGCACAATGTGAAATAGGACCATAGCAGCACCAGCCCCACTATGCAGGACAGGAGATGAGAATGGAATGCCCTTTCCAGAACTGCAAAGCTCAGCCCTTGCAGTCACTTGTGTCCCTGTAAGACTCAAGCACATAAAATACAGACCCACAGGCACCACTTTGGAGCATCAGGCCTTGATTTAATAACCAAACAGTCTGACCTGGCAGATGCTCCACATGTGGAGAATGGAGTCAGTAAACAAGTTAAACAAATACATCTTTTAATAGCAAGTGCTATTAAACTTCTTATCCACTAATAAAGCATTGAATTCCTGTGCATATTTTCAAGGAGTGCAGCTGAATATTAATGGCACATCAGGAGTGGGACACACAATTCCCAAGGCACAGGATAAGCTTTTCAGCTCTAACACTCCAGACTAGCAAACTGTAGACCTGACATTTACACGTTCCCCAGCTTCCAGACTTAAAAACTCATTTAGTAAACAAGACAAACGTCCAGAGTGATATGCAGTAAAATCTCATTAAAACAACCCAGGAAGTTATGAGAAACAGTAATTTTGTGGCAGTTTTCTCCATCAAAATGTTTCAGATAGGATATCAAGAGATGTGGTGATGCAGGACAACCTATTTTCAATGAAGTAGTGAAAATCAAAGTAATAAAAGTCTTCAGACTAGAATCTCCAAAAATTACACATTGCTTCTGTAAAAACCACAAATATTTCTCAATATGATAGAAAATATTACCATGCGAGCACTATTTAATCACTCTCTAAAAACGGTTCTTAAAATCATTTAACAGAAAACACACCTGCAACACAGTGGCTGAAAAATCACCTTGAAATTGTTCATGGGATTTTAGCAGAGCTTAGAAAGGATTCAGTTACAAATGTTAAGTGAAGAATACTTGTGAGATATTGGTGTTCAGATCTATACATCACAAACTATGATATTTAAAGGTTCAGGTGGATATGAATATATTGATTTAGTTTAGAAAATCTCAAAGATGTGTCTCAAATCAATTCCAACTACAACATCCAATCTGTGAGCCCTTCAGTTGCTTACAAAGCCAGACACAGATCAGAGGAATGCTGACACACTTGGAGAGCTCAGTAATTCATCTTTCCTTAGCCCATGTGGGAGACAACCCAAAATCTGAAAAGGTTGATTGCAAACATTGGCTGAGAGTTTTCCCAGGTGAAAGTTCTACTCTCCAGTAAAAAAACAAGGCTCTACTCAGAGAAACTAAAGATAGATCACCGACTTTTTCATTTCTCAACCATTCATACTCAGAGTAAGTCTCTCAGGCATATAACCACAAGTATCTTACAGAACACACTTCATCAAAAAAATAATTATTAGCAAAAAAATTTATTGTACTTTTGCTTACTAAGCCTTAACTCTAACACAACAACCTGAAAGGCTTCACTTTCTAAAGACCATTTCCGTTTCATTTTAAGAAGTCCTTAAACCAACAATTTTTATCTGTAAAACCCCTCAGCCTCCCACCCCTCAGATGAAAACCAAGACTGGTACTCTCTCAGCTCAGTGTCTGGGTACTCAGTGTGCGGCCTTTTCCATAATTCTGAACTCCTGAGGAATTTTCATATAAATAAAAAGTATTCATGAACCAAAATTAATAATGTTATCAGCTTATTATAAATTACTTGAATTTATTTTTTTTAAGACAGCCATCACTGATTTTGAAATGGTATCCAATACGTCTGGGCAAGGACTTGAAGCTGACTAACAATTCTGATTACTTGATTTACTCCACGGCAGCAGAGGTTTTCTTCATCCTAAAGCACACCTGGAAAACACTTCAGGACAGCTCCTATTTGCACACAGCTCATTTAACGTGATATGCAGGTTTCATACTTCATAGCAAAAATAGGACTAGAAAAATGTAAAAACCAATCAAACCAGAGCTATACAATTGTATTGAAACAGTACCAAGAGCAATTCCAGCATTAAATATTTTTACAATTTGGCCAAGTTTTGTCCCAAGAAACAGAATTCATCCTCACTGCCGGCCTGCTTTTCCATTTTCTGTTGCTTCCATCCTGAAAGGCAAGACAACAATTGGTAAGGCTTGTTACTGGAAAAACAATCAACAGTTTTAAAAGAAAATCAGATTTAAATGCTTTCATAAATATTTTTTACTTCACTAACCATCCTGTCTCTCCCTGCCCAACATATGCAATCTTATCTCCTTTTAATACTTCTTTAAGCAACAATCAATACACAAAGGCAAGGTTTCTGCAAAGATACATTTCAGCAACAACTCTGAAAAACCAACCATTATCAACCTCACCAGAAGACAAAATATTCATGTGACTGAAGAATATTCACGTAACTAGAGAATCCATTTTGAAAGGTTGAGCTTCAGCAATTTGTTTCAAGGACTTCATTTTCACCCCTCTTACTCTGATCATTGTCTACCATCATCTGATTTCCTTAAGAGGAGGTCAGTTTGGTTTTCCAGTATTTTTGGTAGAACATGGACTACTGTCAACTTAATTACAGCACAGCCTAAGATTCAAACACTCTATTAGCAACAGTATTTCTGTATCAGCCATTTCTTTGGAAGCTAAAGGAAGCCAAAGCCCTCAACTTAGCTACTCCTTTAACCCCCTGAAATTCAGTCAGAGTTTTGCTGCAAGGGCAACCATCAATGTACAGTTCACTGCAGTCAGCCTTGCTCAGCACAGAAGAGAAGCAAACACTGCTGTGGCTCTCCATCAATGCTGAGAAGCAAAGGAATGTATTTAGGTATCTGAATCCTCAAAATAGTATCTAATGCTGTAAACGCCACACTGGCTACTGCCAAGATATGGCAGTGATGCATTTATGGATACAAACCCATTTTCTTCTTTGAGATGTTGATATAGCTCAGCTTTGTTGTTGACAGAGTTCAACCGACCAATAAATTCCTGATGTTTCCTAGAGTTGGCAGTATTAATTCTGTTGCTCCATAAAGACAGCAAGGACATTGGCCCTAAAATTGCAAGTAAAAAGAGTCTAAGTGATTAAATTTTTGAATTAACATTACATCATTATAACATCTTAAAGGAATTACAGATAATGGCAATACAACATGTTAAAACCACTAATATTTAACAACCTTACAACATGGGCTAAATAAATACAAAATAAGCAAAGTGATAATGGCGGAGGAGTTGCTGCATGTGAGATGGACTCTGCTTGAAATGCAGAATCTCAGCAAGGGCTCAGCCACTGCGACAGAAAACAAATAACACCAAGGAGAAGAAGTGAGGGAGAACTGCCCATTCTGACAACTGCACTGCTTGGGCAAGTTGATATTTATTAGTCACCAGCAGACAGAGATTTCTGATACCTGCCCTCAAATAGCATTTCTCACACACAGTAGCGCAAACAGCACCAGCAGGAACTTGGCCAAGCCCCTGCCAACGCAAGAGCCTATCAGCAGACTCACACAGTCACCCTGGTACCACCCTTTTTTCATAGACCTTTTGACATTAAGTTTTCCAAGAATTTCTCAACATTTAGCATTTAATTAAACATGATCTTCACTGACCTAGCTTTAACTACAAAATGATTCAAATTATTACTTTAGGAAATAAAGACTGATGCAACAACATCTACCTTTAAAAGAAATAATCTGTTGCAATTGCTCTGGTTTACCTTTTGCCTTTTCAACTGTGGGCATTTCATCCATTGTAATAAGAGGCTTTTTGTTGGGGGGCTCAGGAGAATCAGGAGAGTCTTTGATAACTTCAGCTTCTGCCAGTTCTTCTTTCTCCCGATCCAAAAGACCTTTTAACCTTTTTGAGAGGGAAGGAAAGGAGTGAAGAAAGATATGCTTGAGCAGAATATAATTCTTCATACCATTCTGTACTCCTCAAAGTCATCCAGGACCATAAGAAAATTTCTTTTGACCCCTTGAAACAGGTGAAAAACAAGAGGGAATTCTAGCCAAATAATCCTCTGGAAAAAGCCTTACATAAAGGGAAGGTTCTTAATACACTGTTTCACTTCAGTTGTTGAGACAGTTGGATCAGTCTACATTTTGAAGGAGAGACTTAATAAAAATAAATATATATAGAAATACCATACAATTTCCTGTTAACTTTTGTAGGTGAATTCAGACCCATTCTACACCAAATCCTTTTATCTCAGTCCCCTTTTCTGCTCCACGTGTGAAATTTGTAGGAATGATCATAAACAGAAGGAACGAAAGGTCATCAGCACGGTGACAGCAGTGTAGATGAAAAGGCCCTCCTATCCTAAACGGTCACAGCACACACAAAACACATGCCAATTAAGCTTATTACCATGAATTTTTTGGATCTCTTTAGAAAGTAGTTTGAAAGAAGGAAAACAGAGCAGACTGGCACGTTTACCACTCGGACAAGCTACAGTAACAGCACGAATTACAGACAGGAGGAAAATGGACATTAACCCTGACTGAAGGGGAAATCAAGCTGGGCTGTTTAACCAACCCGAACACTGAACTAACTACAGCTTAACAGAAAACAACTGCTCGTCCCAAGTTTTCAGTCATGCTTTAGATTTCCATACAGCAGTTTCATGGCCAATAGGTGGCGTGATGATGATAGAATCCAAAGCAGTGACTCCTCAATCTAGAACACCCTGCTACATGGTCAACAACTGAGAACAAAAATGATGATGCTAGTTTGATTTCACTTTAGAAAATGTACCTCTCTGATTCCTGCCACGGCTTATCTGATTCATAGTCTTTGCCCAACTTCTCTGACTTGTCCTCTTTGTCTTCTCTCTTTCTGCCTCGTTTCTTGCGCTCCTCCTCCTCCGGAGGTTTGCTCCTGCAAGCCATCAGACACTCCAGGACTCGCTGGTGTTTCTCAGAGTTGTTTATGTGTGCCCGGACAAGGGTCTCCAGCTCATTCCACATAATCCGGTACTGCTCATCTCTGAGAAAGGCAGGAAAAAGAGATTATGTGAAGGATTACCAAAATCATTAATAATCACTGAATGAATGCAGAGCTTAAGAAACAAAAAGAGAACCCCCAAATGAAAAATAACTCCAAACAGATTATCTGTCCTCCGGTACTGGAGGTATGTCCACCTGGGATTACGCCATCCTTGAAATCACATTAATGTTTCCCAATTAACACCCAGAGTTAAGTTTAAATTGAAATGGATTACGTCCATTGAAATCATACTGTTCCACAAGCACTCACTGCCCAAAAGGCACTTGTGAAATCTCTCAGGTGTTTGCTAACATTGCAATGTCAGAGGGCCACTCATGTACTGACATGCAAATTAATTATTATGTGGGTTAAAAAGTAAGAAAGAATTGCACCACACTACCGTCAATAACTCCCAGTCCTGTAGGCAAATCAGTAGCTGAATTTCTTTTCAGCCAGTTCTTGGAAATACAAGGAACACACCACAGTGACTAAGGTATCTGAATATTCTATGCTTACTTTAAAGAAGCATCCCACATTTTAAAAAATCCCTTTCAAAAGGAGTTGACTATTCTAATATATCCCAATTTTAATGCATTGTTCATTTAAAATATACTTAAGCTTTCCTTTTTATTAATTTGAAATTATTCCACTTTATCTGTCCAATTTGTATCAATCTCTTAGCTTTGTTGGTGGCTATCTTTGATTTTGTATTTTTTAACATATTTAAATTCTTAGGTAATAAAATGATAACATTTTGTTTTTCCCTAACATACAGCAATATCAGTACTTGATAACCCCTAGAGATACAGGCAAAGTATTCACAGCATTCGGGTGGTGCACATACAGCATTTAGTTTATATATTACTTTTGGCTATATTTTAAATATTTGGTATGAAAACATTGTCAGCAGAGTATTTCTGAAAGTAGTCCAGCATCAACAAAGAGAGAGATGCATGTAACCTTTTTGGCCCCTTTCCTCTTGTACCAACGGTGGAAATTGGCAGTGGATCGTTCTTCCTCTCCATGTCTACCAAATTGTATATTGTTTTTTGACAATTCAGCACATCCTCATCAGTCATTGCTTCCTTTACAATCACACTGGCTAATGGCACTACCTGCAAGGCAAAACGGAAATGAACAACAAGAAAATGTGTGTATGTTACAGGAGAGCACCAGGGAGAAGAAAATTCAAAGGCAACGACACAGCACAACAAAAACCCACCCTCTTATCCTCAGTTTAGTACTAACTCCGGAGCTGGCAGGTTCAAATATTCCACTTTATTTAAATGGCATTCCCACAACCTACTGCATTAAATACAGAGTTACTTCAGTAAAAATAAAGCCAAAAATAAACTGATTTTGAGGCGATTTATTATCCAATAGAGTTAACATTTCATCATGTGACAAGATGAAACTTAATCTAGGAACAGAACAAAAATTTACACACCCCAGGTTACTTACAGCTTGCATGTTGAAGATGGTAGTCTGAGAAATAATCATAGGCCAGTAACGAGTATGTTTTTCTAACTGATCTTTTGCACGTTCCAAAGGAATTTCAAGACTTCCATCGATCTTATATCTGGGCTCTAGAAAAGGAGTTAATCGGTTTTCCCTCATAAATTCACCAAAATCCTAATGATAACCAAACAAGATACAATTAGGCATTTCTCTAACAAAGTAACTTTCACTGAAGGGGCAAAACTCATCACTAACTTTGTACCACCCCCACTGCCACATCTGACCCTACCAACCAGAGCCCTGCTTCCAGTTTTCAGATGGACATGCATTCATCAGGGGGAACACAAAAACAGGGCTACAGAAACATGGGTTAAAAATCAATGGGTGGGTTTTGATAAGAAGAGTTATATCTTTCCAGAAGGAACTTCTGCTTGTTTACAAGAGATATCAAGGATGTGTTGAAAAAAATAAAGGATAAAAAAATGCATGTCAACTGATTGTCTACTCTGTATCACGGTTCAAAGCTCACAACTTCATCTTTTCTATTTATTGTACAAACCACGCATTTGCAATCTATGCTTTGACAATAAGCAGGATACAGTCCTATGTGTATCCAACCCACAGAAAAAAAAATTTGCCAAGAAAAATGCTTTTCTACAACCAGAACAAACTTTAAACACTCCTAGTGCATGAAGGAGGCATTCCTTGACACTGGAAGTATTTATGAAGCAGGGATAACAACAAACAGATACAGTATTTTGTACTAAGTATCTACCAAGGTATTTCTCACAAAAGGAAGTTTGACCATACAATCCACCCCATTTAAGCCTCTATCTGTTGTCATGCAAGAGAAGAGCAGTGTGAGACAGAAAGACCCTTACTGTGATCCTGTAGTCAGTGACCCTCCCGCCGCAGCCTTCGCTAATGGACGGGGGATCTTCCAGAATTGAGCGGGAGCTGCTCAACACATGCAAGAAAATCTCTCCCCCGTGGCTGCTGAGCATGTGGCTGATGACTTTGGAGCCAGACTTGCGTGGCTGTTCCAACAACACCGAACGACCTGGTGGAAATGACATCAGTTTCATTAATTACTGTGTCGGTGCCTAAAGATTTTCGCTTGTTGTGTATTTTTCATACATTCATAGCTCTGTAGGCTACTACTGAACAGTTATGTAGCTCCTAGTACTTTTCCCACCCTTTCTCTTAGATTTTAGAATAAGCTAACCCAGGTAATGAATACTTGGAATTCTGTTCAGCCTTATTCTTATGAAGAAGAAGAAGAAGCCTGACCAGGACATTTTGTTTTCCAACCAGAATCTGAGAAGACACAAGAAATGGGGAAAAGAAGCCCCCGGACCAATTCCAACAAGAAAATTGGTCCAGCAGCTGGGGGAAAATTACCTAACTGCTCTTCTAATTGGGCAAGATTAGTTAGATATGTTAAACTTATAAAAACTGTAGAAATCCAATGCCGGGTATGCCCATGACCATCAGGACACCTGGAAGCTTCCAAATCAAGGCCTGCTGTTTTATTTTACTATTTTAACACTGTTGCAGGAGTTTTTCTCTTTGGATATCAGGCAACAGTGTGCTGCAATTTTAAATTTAGAGCTACATAAATAGGGGTTTGTGCTTGGCTAGTAAGAGCCTGAATCCACCAAGGTGGTGTTTTCACCCACATGAACTCCCTTGGAGTATTTACTCCCTGTTTTGACACAGAACAGGGTCCTATGCTCCTTAAAATTTCACACAAGAGCAAAAGGCATCTCCAAGACCATCCAATCATTTTTTGTACAGGATATTATTCTTAGGAAATAACACATATTCACAAGACATTACAACAGCCCTGCTGCAGAAACACTCATTAAAAGCAACCTTCAGAAAGTAACAAAACAACCTCTGAAGCATAAAGGCATCAGTTGATACCCCTTGTTAATGCTTAATATGGATTCTGTTCTTCAGACAGAGAAGTAAAACTGCCTTTGTCTTATTTTCAGTAAAATACACTAAGCATAAAAGGGTGCACTCTCCAAGTACGTTGCTTGTTACTGGGAAGCAAAAATTATCTCAAACATGCTATTAATTTCGGTTCTAACCATTTTTACTAATCAAAGGACATTTTCACTACACAGCCTCTAGTGAAAAATACACCAAGATGCAGTGTTTAATGAAACCACTGCACGTTTAGACAATCAAATGACTTGACTGAAGGAAACATACCATTAAAAGAATGTTTGTAATGCAATTCTTCCTTGCAAACACACAAACCTCCATTTCAATACTTGTTCCTTCTTTACATCTCTCCTCCCATCTTTACGTTTCAAAAAACATTCCTTTCACCTTTGAGGACATTTAACAACTTTCTTCTCTTATTTATACGACATTTTAAAATAAACCTAGCATTTTTACAGTATATAGACATGACTGCTATACAAATCAAAATGTGTTGAGTGCTTGATTTGCAGAATTAAAAATTAAAACATTGAATAAGTAGCCAAGGACACAAATTTACCATTAAGGAGAAAGTTTGTAAGGCATGAAGAAGGTCTGCTATTTACATCTACTGGTGAAATTCTGTATGCTCCAGTGCAATAGTGCAGTTCTGAAAAATAAAGGAGTAGAAAAGTTGAGTGTCATTCCAGAGACAGAAAAAAACAATCCCCAAAATAAAAGAAATGAAGAGGAGGCTAGTCCACAATGAGCAGAAGTAAAAAGTCTAGATGCCTCTCAATCTCAAAGTCTGCTCCTTTCACCATCTCCTCACAGTTGGTCACTGGGAGGATTCCCAACCACCCACAGCTCTGAGAATTTCATATATTCCCAAGCCCTGCTTCAAGAAGGAACCCCAATTCTTTATCTCCTGAATGACTTCCCTGAACATTCAGTCTGTTCTTATTTCTCTTACCTGTATTTTTGACCTGCTGGCTCAAGGAGCCAACACAAATTGCAAGCAGTTAACAGTGCATGAGTTGAATGGCCACACGATTTCTGTATTACCTCAGACCTTCCCTGTCTTTCTGTCCTGTACTGAGATTTGTACAAGTTACCAACCAGTTCTGGAAGATTCCATGTCACCTACCCACACTGTTTGTTCGAGGAGTGCACCATTTCAGCGTCACAGTTTCCTTAAATGTGCCTTCTCTGCTATTGCCACCCACGTGATTATCACCTGCAGAGAAAGGCAGAAAAAGGAGGTGTTCAACCATAGTTTATTATATCAAAACAACTCTAAACTTTTAAGGTTCAAAATATACGTAACGTGAGTGTATACAAAATGTAATCTAAATTTAAAAGCTGGATAGCTAACTTAACAAAACAGTTACTAGCAGTGGCAGTTGAAAAAAATGACCTTTTAAAATCAGCAGTCATTGCACATATTTTTAAAAACAATTTGGCCAACAAAATACTGTAGAGCTCCACAGTATATTCCACAGGTTTGCTTTGACAATTACAAAGTTCCGCATGTATTTAGTTTTAACAATCACAGGCAATTTTTCCTTCTAAAATGCCAAGAACTTTAAGGCAGTATCTTTTTTTAATTTTTCACACAGAAATCAGAACTCTGAAATGCTAGAGCAGATTGTTTCTTGCACATATTATACTCCCAAAGTCAATTAAACTGATCTAAAAGCACATCTGACAAGTTTAGTTTTTTGGGGAAAAAGCTATTTGGTCTCATCATCAGTACCTTTGCCATGTCAGATTCAGTCTGAATTCTCTCAAAGTGTTTTACTGACCACAGATTCTTTATTATTAAAATACTTTCACACAAGGTCTCACTGGTCTTGCAAAAGCCACCTGAAGGCCTCAAAGCAGACATTATCAATCCTCCTTTAAACTGACCTACATTTCTTCCAGTGAGTTTTGAAAAACTTTATGATCTTTGACTCCCATTGTCTCAGGAAAGGATTGACTGAGTTCTGCAGGAAGGTTCTTAATGACAGCAGCACCGCCACTGAACGTGCTCAAATCCACAATATTTGGGAGGAATTACACAGCTACATCAACATGCAACACTGTAATATGGTGGGGTTGAGTCTAATCTTACAAGACACATCAGTATCAAAGACACTCATGAAAAAATAATTTGATGTTCTTATTAACCATGCAGGTAACTTGAAATAGTTGGGGTTTTTTCCATTAAATTAACTGGAATAATTTTAGAAATTATCTCTCAGAATATCTAAAGGCCAAACTTTCTTAATCTAAAAATTCCTTGGCAACATTTCAGAGAAATAAGACCAATGTAACTGAATTCCTACCTTCCTAGCACCAGAGCTACTACTGAAACTATGAACTACTAAACTGTAGTATGTATTTAGAAACAAAGAGAATAACCCAAAATTCACAGAACCTAAGAAGAGACTTTTTCCTCTCGAAGTTCTGATGGGAAAAACGTGAAGAGGAAACGCAGTCAGAGTTTGCTTTTGTGTTTTCCTAGGACACCTAATTGCTTGGGCCAACAGGTTTTACAAAACTGCTTCTGAGCCCTTGCAATAAAGTTTTAAGTTTTCAACATCATAACACAAGTTCAGGTGAGGCCGAGGACATTCCTGACACCTTATGCTTTTCATCAGTCTTTAGTCATCCTCTCCACCAAAATACAGAGCACAGCTCTTGGAGATGACAAAGGAGATACCTCCTTTTCCTCACAGTAATGGAAATCTCCTTATGAGGGAAAAAAGCACAAACTGGCTACTGATGGATCATATGACGTTGAATTCTACTAATACTAAAGTTATAAGCTGATTTTTAACAGTTTTACATCAAGCAGTTTCCTCAACGAAATAGTTTTGCATAAGGCTTAGTGTTGTGCTTTTCTAACTTCAGTTGAGCTATTACAAATTCATCTCAGAGGAATACTAGGCAATAATTCCAAAACTACAAAAAAATAAGATAGTAGGTATTTCAAATACAACAAGAAAGCTCAACAGCCAAACAAGTCTTGTTTTTTCCAAATAAACTGCTGTCATAAACAGGTCTGTGGGATGTAAGTGATGACAACCATAATTACTTAACAAAGTTCAATTGTGCAAGGCATAATTTTGCACAAATACCAACAAGAGGGACTTTGACTTGTAAAATCTCCCTGCACATCTGGTCTCTCACCTACTCTATATCTCATTAAGAAGCCAATATACCCTTCAAATCTCACAGAAATATCCTGAGCACATGTGAATTTGACCTGTCTTCTCATTGCTATATTAAAATATGTCAAAAATGAGTGAAACTCCAATGCCAATGTTACAAATGAAGCTTTTTGGGTTGCAAGCAATACCTGAAAAATTTACTACTCAAGCCTGAAATTTATATGGATTTGAAGCGCACAATCTTTCTCTGTGAATATTTCCAGAGAGGCTGATCAAAAGCCACCTCCAGAGGACCATTTCTACTTACCACTCTTTAAAAAATCCACATGTGCCTCTTTGTGATGAAGCAGCTCCACATCATAGTTGGCTGACGTGTTAGCATGTTGTTCTTCCTTTGAAAGAGAAAGGTAGGAAGAAATATCATTATTTTATCCAGAGGACACCATTTTCATAAATGAGTGATTCTACATTTGCCTTTCACTCCAGAAGAAAACAAAAAGTGTCCAAGTGCCTCAGACAACAACAGGATTGCAATGTTGAGGAAACTGTTTCTCTCTGAGCAATTTAAAGATGCAGCCAACTGCTGTTCCTCTTCTTTTCTTTTTTGAAACCCTACTCCTCTTTACACAAGTGTCGTGACAGGGTGCAGAGGATAAAATATAGGTAAAAACTAGGCTTAACTACTTTGTTTGAATTAGTGAAGTTAAGGAAGCCTATAGCATGTTAAATAAACACCAGCATTTACAACTTACTGAGCAGCAACAAAGGCTCACTGCAGGGTAGAGTGACAATTACTTTTCATTACCAAAAATTTCAAGAATCCAAATCAAGCCACATACTTTGAACTTATTCCTTCTTAAGCTTAAGATAAGAAATGCACTTGCAGCTCGAAGTTTATAACTAAAAAAATGGATTTTTATAAAGAGGACACTGCATCTTTAAACAGCTGCAGAGGATTAGCAAAAACAGAACAGTAATTCTGATAATTTACTCCAAGTTTAAAAAGAAAAAACAATTAAAGGGAAAAAAAAAAGAGAAAAACCACAGAGAACCCAACATAGTCTATTACTATAAGGACAAAGGCAGAAGGGAGAGGCATACCAGCAGCACACAGGTCAGAAAGTTACAGACAAGGTATTTGCAAACTGAAGTCACATTTATGCCATGACCCATGTCAAACTCTCATAAAAGCTGTGAAGATTATTTTAGTATCATGTTTCAACTTATAAAATCCATACAATATTGCTGGTTTTCAAAGATGCAATAAATGACTGATTGTGTTACAACTTAATGAATTTTTGAAATCATGGAAGTTACCTGCCCCAGCTCTTTTGGTTTGTTTGAATACTGACACTTCTGTCTCAATTGTCTCTTGCTGCCTGATCAGAAAATTACTGTCAACTTAATACTTCACCTTCTCAACGGCACTAATTTCTCTCCAAGTAGTAAAAAAAGTTAAAAATATGGACACAAACAACTTCTACCACAAGATGTTTAATTGAGTATCTTTCTTAACTAGATCTATCCTGTCCCCATTTCATGTTTATGGATCTTCAGAGCAGAAAATCCACTGGAAAATCATTGGTCAAAAAGCAGCTATTAGTTACAAACACCTTTATGTTGGGTGGGCATGATAATGAAACAGAGGAAAAAGAGACTCACTATGCCACTATAATGCACAAGGGTCAAGAATATCTAGACACAACTAGAAAAAGACAAAAGAATCACAGACAAATTTATCTGAGGTAAACAAGATTGTAGTTATATAAAGTAATAAAAACAGAACTGAAATAACACTTGTATTGCTACGTCAAAAATTGAGATTCAGCAATACAATATTTTGTTCTGTGATCCTTCTTTACTTTTTTTTCCCCTTCTTTATTTTTACTAACCTGGTCACAGACATTGAATGTGGGCTAATAAAAAAAACAAAACAAAAAACAAAACAGAAAATATGATATGGAGAGAAAAACAATGTAAAAAATTCAATTAAAATAAACATCAAAAGTTTTCAAGCAAATTTAGAAGTGATGCAGCTGGTTAACACAGAGCTGTAGACACAGTATTACCTTCATAGGGATGTTAGTTATTGTGGTTGAAGCCAGATCGAAGTGTTGTTGCACTAAAAGATTCAGTTTTGTAGCCAGGTGCCTCCCGGCACGGACACTGTGCACCTCGCTGGTTAGAACAGGGGAGAGCTGAAACAAATTGAACATGGAATTAACGGATTACAACAGGGAAGAGCTGAAATAAACTGAACATGGAATTAATGGTTTAGGTACTAAACAGTATCTAACAGTACAGCTTGCTCAAAACTCTCAAATAAGCATTTATACTGCTAACTTTAGGAGGAAAAGCTACCACCCCAAAAACCCACACCAGGGGAAACTAACTAGGGAGAAGAAAAAATTATTTCTCATTCCAAATTTTGAGGTTATGCCAGGTGCTATAGTTGCAGTTCCCACGAATGGTAAAAAAAAATTAAAAGTGTGCTAAAAAGCTTGAGTCACTAAATGTTAATAGGAAAAATTAGTATCACAACATGGGGAATAAATCTTAACAGCAGCTCTGAGCCTGCTTTTTTATTCTTTTACATGCTGAGTACCAGTAGCAACGTAATTTTTAGATGTCTACCTGTAAGTGCATCATACATACACGAGGCAAATACAGATCCTTTTGATTTTTCCCTAGCCAACAAGAACATCGGGCTTGGGCTCAAAAACAAAACATTTTTGAAAACCAACAACAACACAACAAAAACTACAAACAACAATGAAAAAAACCCCAAACAAACAAAAAAATTCCAGAAAGCCCCAATTTTTAGTACAACTACAGCAGAGTTCTGTAGAAATGAATCATAGGAAGGTAGCCTTTTAGAGTTATTTTTATTTATTAAAGAATTTGCAGGACTACACACCTTTCATGCTAACATGTTTTTCTTGTGCCTTTTTCTTACATAGAGCAAATTAAAATGCAGAGCAGACTGCTGAATAGCTGAATATATCACAAATATTTGGTATACACTTGGTTTCAAACAACCACCACACATGCTTTGGCTACTGAACAACTGAGAATAATCTGCACTATTTTCAGTCTGATATGGCTCCTAATACTGGGATAAATTTTTTCATTTTAGGCTCCTCACCTCTTTTTTAGGACGATCTGAAACAAGGCTGTCTTCACCGACTGGGTATGTGTGGATTAACACCAGTTCACATTTCTGAATCTGCATTAGACTTAAAAATAAAAGCATTTTGCTTAGACTATAGTGTGGCAGATTACCTCCTAAAAATTCAATTAACTGATATCCAGAACAGAAAATCATAACATAAGTTAACACCATGTTGTTTCTGAAAGTATGCTGCAGAAACTATGTTATATGATTTTCAAAAGCACATACTACAAAATACGTTATCAGAACAAAAATAAAAGCCTAATACTTCTTGCTCTTCAGATGCTATAGCACTGTGTTTCTTTTTGGACACATCAATGGAATAAGTCCTTAACTGGTGCAATCTGTTCAGCTTTATTCAGCTGAATATTGACATTACAGAGGGCCCATGTGTAGGTGTGAATAAGGGGAGCCCAGAGAACATAAAAACAATTATCCAAACAGCATAGAGATATGGGACATGTAATAGGATATATCCCTATATCCTAATGGGGCTGGAAGTTTGGAGCAGTACAGACACTGCATGGCATCTCTACCTACAGGTGTAAGACTTTCCTCTCTTCACAATGGATTTAACACCTAATCCCCTGGGCAGGATCCTTTATACATCCATGAAACTGCAACTGCAGCAGAAAATATAGGAGACTCCTGCTTCTGCTATTGAAGTGCCTGAGGAGCAACCAGGAGTAGGATCTCAACCTACTACAACTTTACAAGGCAACACAAAGTCCCATGGCTAAACACATCAGAGTTTAATTAGTCCCAACACAGGGTGGAGAAAGGCTTCTCAGAGGAGATGCACTCTGTATTTCAAGATTTCTTTATCTCCAGGGAAGTGTCAAGCAATATAATCATTTAGAAACTAAAACCAGTTTCAAAGAAGTTAGCTATTTCAGTCAAAGAAAGATGAACATAAAAGTAACACAGTATTTTTAAGAAAAACTGGTTCAGATAAATTAGTGATTAAAAACACACAGTGTATAACAAGGCACAATTGTGTGTCTTGCTTTGGAGCAAAAGGTAACAGTATCATCCTTTGTCCTATGAGGATAAAGGATGATACTGAAAAGATAACGATCATACACCAGGTCTCAGCCAACAGTATCATGATTTGCTACCTTCTACTTCACATAGATGTTCATTCAAACAGTTCATCAGAGTGAGTTTTGCGACAAAAATACATCCATATTTCACAGAGGATACAAAAAACTGTGTAAGATGCATACTCACTGGTCAGAGTTAGCTGCAAGCTTGTTGTGCTCATGAATGGTCTCCTGAACACAATCCTCCAGCATCCGAACATGGCTGTCACTACAAAGAAATGGTGGACTTCTCTGAAGGCCGCATCATCAATCCTCCCATCCAAAGCCACTAAGCGTTCTTCTATTTCAAGAAATCTTAAGAATTTTTGGCTTTTTGCTGTCAGACCCCCATAAACAAAACTCTTGGTAAGGTGAGAAGTGCCGTCACAAGGACCTCTGCACAGAAGCCTCCTGCTGATGCCCACCAGTGCAACGCTTGTGGTGATGCTGGATCATTTCTGCCTTTTTTCTTTTATATATTTGTAACCTTCCCAGTACTTTTCCCTACCCTTTTTCCCAGCTAGAAAAACCAAACGCATGCCAGAGCTCCAAGCCCAGGAGGGTACAAAGTCCCCATCCTATCTTAATTCTTCCTGAGAAGCAAAGTCTTCAGGACACATTTTTATAAACAAGTACAGCTAGTACTCTAAGGGGAGGGGGCTCCAGAGAAGGGGCTTGACCCGGGCGAATTGCATCACAACTTGTCCTCCTAACTGGAGCTTTTCATCAACTATGGTAACTTCCTAAAACCTATAAAACTATAGTCACCCCTGTGAGGGTGGGCTTTTGTGGATATTCTTCCACAACCGCCCCTGGAGCTCCAATAAAGATCCACCACCTTTTCTATTACCTTGATGCGCGATGATTTTTGCTTTTTTCTTTTTATATACCATTTTATACATCTTTATAGCCTTTATATTTTCTGTACCCCTTGCACACTCTTTGTACCCTAGCCTACATGCTAGTAATTTTGGTAGTCTGATACTTTAGCTTAATTTTAGGGCTCTGCAAGGCAGAAAGACCAAACATTCGCAGCAAGAGGCAAGAGAGCTCTATACTATCTCACAACTCAAGGCTTCAACTTTGGTTGAAGCCTTCTCTCTGGAACATATTTTGCAAACTGGGCTCTACCATCATTTGGGGGGTGATTACAATAGGGGGACAATTTCTTCATTTATTAAGTTTCTTATTGGGGTATTTTAGACAGATATGGTAATTTGCAAGGTCCATAAAATTGTACACACGTTATATGGCATGTGCATCTCGGCACGTTCCACCCTTGAAGAGCTGTGCACCTCGGGATGCTATTAAAATAACAAGGCAAGACCCTTTTACCCCTTTTTAACTGTGTCTGCATCATATTTCTACCAGCCTAAAGGCAACACCCTCCTATACTAAAATTACCTCGAGTCTCATTTGCAGGCTGAAAAAGGCAACAGTTATTGTGGCACACCCAGACGGGACAAAGGCTGTGTGGAATGGCTCTTTGTAGGGGTGGGAGCACACACACAGATCCCCACGCACCTCTTGGCGTTGGTGATGCAGATGATCCTGCCCCTGTTGCCCACGCGCTCGGCGTTCTCCATGAGCGTGGTGCGCGCCTCGTGCTGGTACTCGGTGATCTTGCAGAGCGCCTCCACAGCCGCCACCAGCCCGTGCAGGATGCTGCAGCACTCGGGGTCTGCCCGCGGGTTGGGCGGCCCCACTGCCGCCAGCGCTGCCATCAGCTGCACGGAACAAAGGCACTGTTACCCACAGGTACCTCCCACACGGCTTTAAAGCCATCAGTGAAAAGTCAGTGCGGTAACGTGTTTGACAGAATTAATATTGCTGGGAGAAAAGCAAACAAACAATTAATGGGTGTTATTAGGTTGGCAGGCTTCTGGAAAACATTTGGCCATAAATTATCCTTTGTAATTCCATTTATTCATTGTTGCTAAGCCTTAGGAATATAATATTCCCATTTATTACAGAAAAATACCTGACTATAATAACAACTTACATCCAATACCTGAAAGACATTCTATCATTGTTAGTTGCCTTCTGCATTTATTTTCTGAGAATTTCGAAATGCATTTCCTCCTCAGTGTAAGTTTTGCAGAGGATGAGCCCTTTCAGCATGAAGCAGTATGACAGCAAAGAGGGTATTTACAATTAACGTATTTAACACAGGTTATTGGCCCCTCATGCAAATGTTTTAAAAAATAATTTGAATTCAAGAAGTAGCACCAAATTACGCAAAAAATACATAACTAATTTCTTACTAACATTTATTTTAATATTTAAGTATATTTTTAAAGACATAAGATTTTTTTTTTAATTTTGTCTATAGAATAACCCAGGCTCACAGGCAGCTACCTGATATTCAGTTATAGAACAATTTCAGACTGAATCCACCCATATTATAATTAACCAGTTATTTCAAACTGAACACAATATTTTCACAATGAAGTCAGAACTACAAAGCAAAAGAACAGTTACAGATCATACCTCCTGTAAGTTCTGATCTTCTTGAGTCCAAGAATTCAACACGTGAGCCCCAGAATCACTCACAATGAAATTCACCTAAAAAGGAACAAAAAAGCACATTGAGGTAACAGCCACTATATTGTAACTTCCCCAAATCCAAACATGAAGAGCACTTCTTTTTTCTGGCAGTCTGGAGGTATGTGAAATGACAAGCCAAACTCTAAATAACAAACCCACAAAAATCACACACTCGCACTATACTCACTCTTCCCTTTAGTAATATGATTAACAACTTCTACTTATATTTTTAAGCCACAAAATCATTCTCTACAATTAGTTTTTCAAAATACAAGTATTTTCAGAATTAAATAATATTTTCAGTAGAATAGCTACAAAATAAAGTAAATTCTAATGCTGCAAACTGCACATCATTCTCCAAATGTCACACTACACCACGGAGTAAATATCTACCAAGATTTAATAAACATCACTAACAAAATATGTTGTTCTAAACAAGGAGTTGTGTATGCCAGAAAGCTGGTAGCTTCAGGGAGATCCTACCTCTTCCTAAAGCCCAAAATTCCTTAAAAGATTACACCAAAACCCTTATGAAGAGCTACTGTATGTGTTTAGCAACAAAATTCAACTTGAGACAATACCGCACTCACGCTTTTGTAAAGACATAGCTCAGGAAAGCACAGTAATAAATCTCTAAGTTGCTCTAAAGCGCCTCTCCATGTTTTGCACCGAGTTGTAAAGGGACATTAAGACAATAACAAGTCCCAAAATTAAATATGTAATGAGAATCATATACTACTAAAACAAATTGAAAGCATTATAGAGTATACAAACAGCAGAAACAATTTTTAAGTGATAAATTATATTTAATATTTACTCTAAACAACACTTAAAGATACAGAAATACTTAAATAACATATGGAAACATCCCTTATTGTGCCAAGCATGATATGCAGCATGGTTGGCAGAACTTACCAGTTTCTTGAAAGGGAAAATATCATACATTATTCTACAGTACTCCATGGATGATTCCACTGAGCAGGTCCACAGGGACTTGGAGATGGGTGCCAGAGGAATAATCCCCTGGGTGCGATTCTTCACTAACATATCGAATTCCACGTGTTGCCTGCATGATTCTGCCATGTAGGGGCAGTGATCCACAACGAAAACAGTTTTGTGAGACTCAGAAAATATTTTCATTTTCTTCCTGAAAGAAACACAGCGAAAGCAGAAAGAAATTACACATGGTGAAAAAAACCCTAACACAACACATGTAAGATGACTGTCCAATTTACACATAACATCCTAGAAATAGGCAAGTTTTAGAGAGGTTATCTTTTACAGTATTTAGATTATATATTGCCCATGGAAATAAGACTCTTGACAAGGGCTGGGAGTGACAGGACAAGGGACAACGGCTTCACACTGATAGAGAGGAGGTTTGGATTGGGTATGAGGAAGGAATCCTTCCCTGTGAGGGTGGGCAGGCCCTGGCACAGGTGCCCAGAGGAGCTGTGGCTGCCCCTGGATCCCTGGCAGTGCCCAAGGCCAGGCTGGATGGGGCTCTGAGCACCCTGGGACGGTGGAAGGTGTGCCTGACCACAGTCTCTTTCAATCCAAACCCTTCTATGATTCTCCTGTAACTTCCACAGAACTGTTCTGGCCTTTTAAAAAGTGCAAAATTTTCTATTTTAAGGATCTATTTATATGGAGACAAACATCCTCTAGAACTGTAACTAGTCTATATTTAGTAGACTCCCCTTCTAATCAGAAGAAACTATTTTTTCTCAAGAGGAAAAATACAGAAAAAAGTGCAATTATACTGCTGAAAAGGCAACAAAAATGCACAGTATTATTCTCCCCACTTCTCTAATTAAAAACAACTTTAAAGAAGAAGTACAGAAACTACTTCCTATTTAAAGCTTATTTCCTAAAAGAAGCAACATGGAAAATATAATGTATGATTAAGCTTTAAAGACCTTTAAGTAGCATAATCAGAATTTTAAGCCGATTCTCAGTCTTGTCTCTGCTAAATACACCTGTATTTTTAAACGAATATTTCCATCTGTACTTCAGCATCTCACTGACAAACATACTAAGTGTGAAATTATAATTATCACAGGAGCAATTAGGGCTGGAAGGAACCTCCGGAGATCATCCAAGGATGATGACCTAGAGCGGGCAATGTGTTCACGTGGGTCTGGAATGTCTCCAGAGGGAGACTTCAGCACCTCCCCGGGCAGCTGTTCCAGGGCTCTGCCTCCCTCAATGCAAAGAGGCTCTTCCTCATGTTGAGGTGGAACTTCTTGTGTTTTAGTTTATCGCCACTGCTCCTCGTCCTGTCGCTGGAACCACCGAAAATGGCAATTTCTAGCATAAGAATTTTATTTTTCCATGTATTTCTGCTGAATTACAGACCACCCAAAACCAAAAAAATATCTATAACCTCATTAAAAAGCCTGAATTAAAGCACAGAGGATCACAGAAGTCAGACGGCGGCTCCCTCGGGAAGAGGAGGAGGGGCAGGCCCGGGCCCCGATCTCGGCTGCAGCTGCCGGCGCCCAGCGCAGCCCCTTCGGCGAGAGCCACGGCCCCCGCCGGCCCGGCCCGAGCAGCCGCAGCCTGTCCTCGGCGTGGCGGGGCCCGACGGGCCGGGGCACCCTGCTGGAAAGCGTTAAGGGGACTGCAAGCGTTTCTCACCTGGGCCGGCTCCTCCTGTGGTGCAGCAGCCCCGGTCCCGCTCCTCGCCGCGCCCGGGCGCGGCCGCGGCCCCGCTCCGAGGAGGAGGAGGGACGAGGCCCGCGGGGCGCCCTAGATGGGGCCAGGCGCGGGCGCCTCCGGCCGGGCGCCCTCCATGTCCCTGCGGCGCTCTGCTCCCCCTCGTCGGGCGGCTCGGCGGGGAGCGCGGAGCCCGGGTCCGGCCTGCGCGCCCG
>VZRL01002161.1:691078-726378 GCA_013397895.1 Origma solitaria
GGGGAGCGCCCGGCCCCTGTCCGCACCTCCCCGGGCCACAGCGCCCGGCCGGGATCACTCGCCTGACATGCCGAGGCCGGCACCGGCCCCGCTGCCGCTCCGATCCCGCCTGGGCGCGCACGCCCCACCCGCTCCCTGCGCTCCCCGCACGGCTCGGGGTGGAGCCCGCGGCCCGCGATCTCGCGAGAGCTCAGGGACGCCCTCTGGGCGGGCCCCGCCGGCGCCGCTGTGTTCTCGCGAGATCTGCGGGCGCGGGGCACACAGCGACAGGCGGGAGCTCCGTGTTTGATTTCAGTTTGCTAAGTTCTGTGCTTTAAAGTGCAGAGTAGGCTCCCCGACCATCGAAACTTCACGCTATTTACACATTTTAAGAAACACAAGCATCAGCGTCCATGGGTTGCAAGTCGTGTAATTTGTCTATTAATTAGTGCTCAGCCCCGTTTACTGGGTGTATTTCTGGCTCATGCTCATTAGTGCACAGGCCGAGCGCTTCTTTCCATTGGAGTCTGGGGCGTGTTTTTAGTAAGGAATTCACTTTCCTCCAGTTACTGCTCATTCCTGCTAACCACTCCTGATAGCTAGCTTTCGGCCACAACGCTCGTTCATTTTGCAACTGTCTTCCGTTTTTCTTAAAGGACTAGACAAGCATACGATTATAGAATGCCTTGGCCTGGAAGGGACCTTAAAGCCCATCCAGTTCCAGCCCCCTGCCATGGCAGGGACACCTTCCACTGTCCCAGGCTGCTCAGAGCCCCATCCAGCCTGGCCTAGGACACTGCCAGGGATCCAGGGGCAGCCACAGCTTCTCTGGGCACCTGTGCCAGGGCCTCACCACCTTCACAAGAATTTCTTCCTAATAGCCCATCTAAACCTACTCACAATGCGATTGCTTAATCCTACGTGTGCCGCTAGAACTGCTGATGAACAATTTAACGCAAATCCCGAGGTTTGGCTACAGGCCCTGTTCAGGCCTGGAAGGCTCGGCACCTACAGGCGGACGGGCCGTCCTCTCGCGAGATCTGTGGCCAGCGGCCGCGGAGCCATATCCTCTCGCGAGAGCGGCGCGAGGCCGGTGCCGCCCCCGCCCTACGGCGCCCCCTGGCGGGCACGGGACGCGCCGCCCGCCCCTCACGCCGCCATTTGAGATCGGTCGTGGCCGGTCCGGGCTCACCCCCGGCGCGGCCGGAGCCCCGGGCATGAGTGAGTGCCGCGAGGGGTTCGGGGATACGGGGGGGCGCCGCTCTGGCCGTCGCCGGGCGATCGGGAGCGCGGCGGAGTCGCGTTGGGACGCCCCAGGGCCGGGGCGTGAGGCGTGAGGGGCGTGAAGGAGGAGGACACCCCCTGCCCCTGCCTCAGTCCCGCGGGCCGGGGCGGGCCAGGGACCCCTCATGTGTCTCGGCTCGCGCCGCTGTCGCGACTGGCGCTGGTGTCGCGCCTCAGCCTCGCGATTGTGTCGCGTTTTGGGGGGAGGAAGCGATGGTCCCGGCGGTGACACCCCCAGGACGCCCCTGTCACAGCGGGAGTGCGGAGGGGACACCCCGGGATCTGTCACACCGGGAATGCGGCGGTGACATCCCCGGGATGCTCCTGTCGCACTGGGAGTGCGGCGGTGACGCCCCCGGGATGCTCCTGTCACGCCGGGACCTTGGCACCACACCGAATTCTTTGGAATTCCTTGGAAATTGCTTTCTGGCTCAGCGCTGCCAAACTGGTCACTGTGGTAACAAACCCCACGAGCTGTGGGAAAAGGTGGCTTCCAGTAAGGATAAAAAAGAATGAAGAGGCATAAAGTTGGAGGAAGGCGGTGGTTGCACAGAAATCCTTATTCTTTGGTGGTGTTTTTTAGGTTTTAATTTGGTAATGAATGCCATTAGTAAATAGCAGGAAGTGACAGGCAGTGAGTGTATAGTGGGAGTGTTGCTAGGTCGAGTTGTTGCTCTGCTACCTGTTGACAAGATTGCACTTGCGACAAGCATCTGTGCAACTGGGCATCTGTGGTAGGGCAGGGTTCAGGAATCATTAACTTCAGCTCCTGTAGTCATGCTCATAAAAAATAATATATGATAAGAATTTGCTCAAATCAATTATATTTGATTAACTGGGGTTTTTCCACCCCTTAAATGACTCACAGGGTTAGCTCAATTTCAGGATCAGGCAGAGGTTTTGTTTTTCACGGGCAGACAGCATTTTAAGCTTTAAGGATTAGGACCAGTGTCTTGTCCAAAAGGTATTGTAGCCAGGATTTGGGGCCACTCTGAATTACCATGATACAAACAATGATTCTGGTTTTTGAGGTACGAATGCTGCCTGAAAACTGGAGCTGGGCCCTGGCCTGACAAGGGACAGTCACTGCAGAATTTATGGGGCTGCCTTACACATGTCTTCCCCAACTCATTCCCAGTGAAAAGGAACACCGGTGGCTTTGCCACAAACAAGCTTCTTTTCATCTGCTGTGGTAGGGCTGGGGCAAAAATGAGAAAGTGCATGTATTAAACATAAACTGTTTAAAAATTTATATGGATGCAGACAAATTAGCAGAGGTGTTAAGTGCATTGTAGTCTGAATGCCAGATGTATTCCGAGCTCATGGAGAGGCCTCAGAGGCTTTGTTTATACTGGCCAGAGAATTCCTGGACTGTGAGTTGAATAAAAGGCTGCTCCTCAAATTCTCTCTAAACGTAGATCTCATTAAATCAATTTCTTCAGCAGTTCAGCCAGTTAGTGTGGAAGGTCATCTTTTGTCTGGGATATTTTTGTACGAAATCTGACTGAAGGGAGGAGCAAGGAAAGCAGATCCCTAAAACTATGCAGTCCTTTCCATGTCATGTTTGAAAGAGCTTCCACTGTCAAGTCAGAGTGAATAAATTAACCACCCATGGTAGCACAGCAGTCTGCTGAAGACCTTGATACCTCAAATAAATCATATGGAAAGTTAAATGAAAATGCTGTCTGACAGACAAAACCTGCACATGCCAAAATGCTGATGTTTTTGATAACACATGAATCCCAGAAAACACAGGTTAAATGTCTAGTGTTTGAAATACCCTTCTTTCTACTACTTACATGGGAGAGGGACAAAAGGTCAGTTGAGGTAGATTTGAGTATTCCTGTAAGCTTGGCTTAAGGGTCCTGGGCTATGATTTGTAAAGGTCCCTGAGAAAGTTAGAAAATCAACTTGATTATTTTTTTCCCTTAGCTCAGGAAAGACTCAACAATCTTTAATGCTTACAAAAATCTTTATTTTTGGCAAATGGCCTGGCTAAGAAATGGATTTAGTGGATTCTTTCTGTACCTTAGAACATTTCCTAAACCAAATAGTAAGCCTGATATCAACAAGACCCATAAATCTCATAAACCTCTATCACCGCTGTTTGATTGCTGAAGACTGTTGAAGGAGTTTAAGTAGATTTCCTTTGCAGTAGAACAAGTGCAAGGTTTCTTAAAAGTAAAGAAAAACTTAGGCTGAAAATCTTTGTCTTGAAACCTAATCTACCAAGTATGAATATGAAAAAATGTAGTGTAAAGGCCAGTATTGTTGGCAATATGCACAAGCATTTTGCAAGTTTAACAGTACTGGCAATACATAGTTCCTGTTAACAGCTGCTGCAGTTAGAAGGCTGGAATTTTAAGGATGGAGTTGGTTCTTTTCCTTAGCCGAGTTGCTGTCTTTCTCCATGCTGTTGAAAATGTCACAGTTCCTTTCCATGCAGTGATGTTTGTGTTCATTTATAGACACGAACAAAACACAAGCCTTTCGTCTTCTGAATTTTCCCTGAGCAGTTTTCTCTGTCAGTTTGAGCTGCTCCTTCTCTGCTGATTGAATTCATCAGAATCTTCCAGGCCATTGTAATCCTTCAGTATTCTCTTTTCTTATCCTGAAGTATATCTGTTAGGAGGGCACATAAAAAAAAAAAAAAAGCATTGAAAATGAATGAGTTCATGCAATATTCTTTTTTCTGTATTGCTCTAACAGAAGCACATGCCGTGCCCAGCTTTCCTGTGTTCAGTACCCTGCCTTTGGCAGCTGATCTATCTAGGTAGCTGTGCTGTGTTGCAGAGGGGCTGTGGTGCAAACGCTGCCTTTGTCGTGTTCAGAAATGAGCTGCACGATTGAGAAGGCACTGGCGGACGCGAAGGCGCTGGTGGAGCGGCTGAGGGAGCACGACAGCGCAGCCGAGGCACTCATCGAACAGACCACGGCGCTCAACAAGCGGGTGGAAGCCATGAAACAGGTCTGCTCCCTGGCTCTGCTTGCTCCAGTGAATAGCAGCTGGGAAGCACAGGATTTCCCATCCCTTGTATGCTTCTGTGCAGCTCAGAACAAGCGTGGGGTTCGCTTAATCCTTTAATGCCATACTTGGTGTTTTTATTAGAGGTGTGGCTCTCATCTAAAAATAGCTTGTTTGTATAGTTGAAGCCTGTGAAAAAGTTTTTGCAGTTACTTCAGCTTAAATATTGAAAACAAGCATTTATTTGAAGAGCACTGGTAGAAATGGGCTTGGTCTCTTAGAAGCCACTTTGTGGTGTCTCATGTTTTGCTCTCCAATGCAATACTACACATTTTCATTAATTTCAGCATGCCCATTTAATCATACATACAGAGGCTCTGCCATGTTCTGTACAGGATACTTTGTCTTTGCAGTGTCTCCTTTTGTTTCCAAATAGCCTCTTCGGCTTTTTTTGTGCTCATTTCTATTCTGATGTTATGCTGTCCAAGTCATGTTTTTAGACTGAGTGTGACTTTCACTAGAGAACTCCCGAGAAATGTAAAGATATTTTCTGACTTTCCATATGGGAGTTCATTCTGTCACGTTAATGAACCCAAGATATGTTAATGGGCCTATAAAATACTAAAACCCTCCATGCAATTCAGCCCTGTAAAACTAGTCATGCAGAGGCTTCATGGCTTCAGATCAAGAGTATTGCATTTACCATCTGTTGGGAGTCAGGATCCACTGACTTGGGTGTGTGTGACTTGTACCCACACAGCCTTGTGGTTTAAGGTTTTGGGAAGCCACACTAAATGTCAAGAGGTTAATACCTCATAGTTTGTCTTTGCCACATCTCTATGAGTTTTGAATTGCCTGATGGTGAACTTAACCTGCATTAACTGAAGGTTAAATAACAGCCTCTACACACATTTAAGTATGAAGCTTGTTTAAAAATGAAGGTGATGCTTTTGTGTCTCTAAAAGACAGGATGTCTGCAACACCTTCTGGTGTGTGTGTTTGATATTATTATTTAAAGCAAGCATTGTCTCGCTGGTTACAGACTGACTGGCAGTGGAACTTGTGCTTTGTTACCTGCTGAGTAATGCCTGCCTTTGGTTAATCAAATGTGTTGTGCCCTGTTGGTTTGTTCTTTTAATAACCAGTACCAGGAAGAAATCCAAGAGCTCAATGAAGTAGCAAGACATCGCCCTCGCTCTACACTAGTGATGGGTATCCAGCAAGAAAACAGACAGATTAGGGAATTGCAACAGGAAAACAAAGGTAAAACATGAATATTCTGTCCTTTTCAAGCTCCAGCCAGCATCACGGGAAATAGTGAGACTTTTACCATTTACTTTTGATTTTTTTTTCAAAACATAGCTGCAGAAGAAATTTTTTCTTCTAATTTCAATTTGTCAGTTTAACTGATCATAATACAATTCAAGAGTCCTAAACTCAAACCTCTGGGACTGATTAACGAAAAGAGAGATTTGGGAAAATTACTTTTTTTGATCCTTACCTAATGTCCAGCACAAGTGAGGAGATAAAGAAAGCTTAGTTCTGCAATATAGGGATCTGTTTGGAGAAGTGTTTTCCCACTGCTGAAAATAATAGGAGCAGTCAGACAAGTTATGGTGGAAGTACAGTAGTATAACTCCTTCTGGAATTCTGTACATTAGGGATGCACTCTTTCTCCTGGAAAGCCTGAGGTATTCTTACAGTTAGATTCAGCAAAGGATTCAGTGATCCTGACTCGGATGAGTCTTGCCTGATCTCAGGGGTTATTTATCCTTTGACTCAGTATATTTTGAACAGAAGCACTTTTCAGCTGTTGATAAACCTGCAGATTCTTCTGTACAGCGTGGCTTGTAGTAGCTGGGATGAAGCTGCTCAGCCACACTCCAGATGGCTTTTGTCAGCCAGGGGGACTGAACATGAAATCATGCTAACAAAGGACTATTTGTTACTGACCAGGAATTGTCCCAGGCTGGTCACCATCAAGGCCATTTGCAGAGCCTGTGTAGATTTCATGGTGCAGGGAGAGGGGACACTCCATGATAGGTTTGTTTCAGTTGTCTCAAGCTGCAATACTTGTGCATTTTCATTTGGTTCTTCTGTGTTAAACTCTTAACTGAATTTTAAATTCTTTTGGCAGAACTGCGCACATCTCTCGAAGAGCACCAGTCTGCTCTGGAACTCATCATGAGCAAGTACAGAGAACAGATGTTTAGGTTGCTTATGGCGAGCAAAAAGGATGATCCAAGTATAATAACGAAGTTAAAAGAGCAACATTCCAAGGTAATAACTTTGTTGAGGTTTTTGCTTTGTTTTTTAGTTAACGCCTAAATTAGTTTGTAGTGGATCAATTCAAAGCTTACTTTATCTCAATTTTTCTATCACTGCACTACTAACAAGTCCTAATTTTTATAATCCACTCAATGCAACACAAACAGGAAACTATCAGTTGAACCTTACCAGCTTCTCATTTATTTAAATTTCCATCAGGTGGCATTTCATTACTGTATTTGCTTAACTTACTTTTGTTTCAATTCAGTCTTTAAGGCAACTGCCCTGTTAGACTGCCAGAGCTTAGTAATAGTCCCGCTTTTAGACTGGCTTTAAGTTATGCTTTTGAGATCAACAAATAATTAGCAAACCTGTGCTTAGGGAGAGTAGGGGGAACAAGCTTTTTAAATTCAATATTCAAACATTTTTTCCCCTAAATATTGTAAATAAATTAAAAAACTTTAAAGTCCTTTTGACTGTTGAATAACTACATGAAGCAGGAAACAAGAGTGTATGCTTAGTTATTCAATAGTCAAAAGGACTTCTAAATGTTAGGGGAATTCATTATTCTAGGTCACTAACACATTTAAACTTTTTAAACTTTTTAGCAAAGTATTTTACTTCACTGAAAATGTAACAAACATTAGAGCAATGCAACTATATAGTCAAACATAAGTTCTAAATGTTTAATAATCTTTGACCTCAGCTAACTTAAGTTTTTTTAACAAAGTTGGGGTCTGCTGACCAGGAAAACAAAATTTAAGAATTTGATTCTTTCTTGCCTGCTTACAACATCTTATGTGTGTAATTACTGCCATTGGTATGAAAAAGTTATTGGATTAGAACTATATCTTTAACATAAAATCTTGAAAAATGACAGATAGAGGTCATTTACAAAGAAGTTACCTCAGAATATGATACAACATCTCCTACAGCTTCAGGAGAACCAACACAAGAGGGTAGAATTTTATCCATCCTGAAATGGACTGTGATCATTCATTTAGGAGCACTTCCATGGAGGAAAACCTCAAGGAAAAAGAAAAAAAAAGAAAAAACATCTCACATAATAATTGGAACAGGAGATTTAGGCTTCAGCATTTGCATTAAATCCAGTCCTACATGAATGCCTGATGAAAAGGATTTATCACCCTTACCCTGACACTTAGGATTTCTGGAATTTCACTTTTTATTCTCTAGCTCAGCCTTCACAGTCAGGAAGACTGAATGATCTTGAAGCACTTTCAAAACACTTCTCTCAAGTTAAGTAAAAACTCCATTATACCCAAGGAGTTAAGCTCCAGTAATGGCTGGTAAGTGCCAGCTGTTATTTAAGTGCCTATTTACAGATTATTACAAGATCATTGACTGCTGCAGATCAACAAGCACCTCCTTTAAACAGGAAAACAATTTCTTTTGGTAGTGTACGCAAGAGAAAAGAGCATGTTAGGGGTAGTTACCCTGATCTCAGCCTACTGTTTGAATTAGCTCAGCTGAAACAGAGGCCTTGAAATGGGTGTGGCCCCTTTTTATCTCTTTGGAGAGAAAAACCCCAACATATACAAAAGCAAGGGGAGAGATACACAGAGGCTTTCACTTTCATTGCATTCTTTGGTTTTATTCCATCCAAGCTTTCCACATGAGCCTTCCAGTTTTGCATTAGGATCTGACCTAACACAGTGACCTTGGAACAGGCCCGAAGATGCATTGATCCAGAGGCCACAGGAGCTGGGAAAACAGGAAGCAGGGAGGACAGCAGTATGTCTGAAACCCACAGCTCCTACCCAGTCCTTCTCAAGGGTACATCCTTGCCTGACCACAGCTTCCTGTCAAGCTAAATTTGGGAGTTCTTTGAAAAAAAAAAAGTTTCATGTCATCACCTGCAGTGGAAACTGAGAAGAAAACAAAGACTTACAGCAAGTTCTTCCCCGGCCCTCCCATTGAGAGTGGGCATTTAACAACAGCTAAATTATAGCTTGGAGGGTTGGAATGGCAGAGGGGAAAGGGCTGATGTTCATTTTATCAAAGGGTATTTGTTTTGGTCAGGTACGTTTATGATTCCAAGTGAGACAATTCTTTGTAGTAGTTAACTGGCAGATGATCCAGCTTGCCTTTAGTGTGAGCCTCCCATCAAACTCATAATTTAAAGGTGGGATTTAGCTTTAGTCTCTGCTGTCCTTCACTTCAGCCCTCCTGTCCTGCTTTTCCTGATATTAGCTAATGAATACTGTGGATTTTGTCCAGAGGCCAGGGCAGGCACAGCTAGACTGGCATCACAGCAGAGTTGGTATAAAAGGCAAGTTGAAAAATGAAAGCTGCTGGAAATGCCATTAAACTCTCTGGCTTAACTGAACAGCAGTGAATACAAGAGAGGCAAAGGCTCTTCACATAGCATTGCAGGGGAAGGCAGCAGTGACCCTTCTTCCTGAACCTCTGAAGTCCAGAGCCCAGATAAGCTGGACTTGAAGGTGGATTCAAGCAAAAGTATCTAAAATAAAGAGTGAAGAATGGGTTTGAGTTTTGTAATATATGACATAGTAAAGATGACAACTACAAGCTGGTGTTTTTTAGAGAGGAAATGCTTGTCCATGGGCCAGTACTGGAGATCAGGTTACAAACATCTGGAAAGAATGTGGCTTTCCCTGCTGTTCTCAGAGGAGTTGAGTGGTTTTGCATATCCAAAACAGCACACATCAGTTCCTGCTGCACAGAAAGGCCTGGTCAGGGCAAGTACAAAACCAACTTGTAGCCATTTGGAGGCTGGGGATGATACAGTCAGTTAAGCTTGTATCAAATTCCAATGAAAGGGATCTCTGTGGGGCAAACCAGATGTATTTAAATAAACAAGACCACTGTGGCTGTCCCCACTATAGAGAGAATTTTCCAAAACTGAGGTCTGTGTTAAAAAAATCACAGCAGTTAAAACACCTTTAATGCTTTGCTTTTTTTAATAATGCAGGAAATACAATACTAATGTATTACTAAATATTTCTGTCTCAGGAGCTGCAAGTGCACGTGGACCAAATTACAGAAATGGCAGCAGTAATGAGAAAAGCCATTGAGGTGGATGAAAGGCACGGCTGCAAAGAGCAGGAGCGCATCACCCAGCTCGAGGTGAGGAGAAAGCTGCAGGGGCACAGATAGGAAAAGGAGTAAAGACCATCACAGGTGTTTTGTGGATACTGTCCCAATCACTCACTGCTGTTGTGTTACCCTTGCCTTGCTGGAGCAGGGGAAGCACTACTGCCAGCCTAATCTCAAGGGGATGCTTAAAGCCCGTCCAAGAGAGCACGAGGGTCAGAAACCTGATGTTCTCACAGCACTGATTTCAATGTGTTAGTTTGAAAGCAGAGAGGAGGTTTTAACAGTTACCCTGATTTCTTTCTGGAGTCCTATTAATGTCTTTTTCTTTCTCTGGTTCTAGCAAGAAAACAAAGGCTTGAGAGAAATTCTTCAAATCACTAGAGAGTCATTTCTGAACCTCAAGAAAGAGGATGCATCAGAGAGCACGTCCCTGTCAGGATTAGTGACAAGCAGTGATCTGAGCCTGAGGAAAAGCTAAGGACTCTGGGAATCAGCAAGCTTCAATTGCACACTTAACCAATGGAGCATCAGGGGGCACTGCTCAAGCACTTGTTACTGAATAGGGCACCAGCAAGAGAATGCATCCAACTCCAGCTCAGTGGCTTTATACTGTGTAACATAAATTCAGCTGGTATTCTGCAATACCCTCAGTGACAGATTGATTGCCATAGATCTAACCTCAGTAGGAAATGGATTAATGCACTTGCTGAATTGCAGATTCTTTTTATATGAACTTATTTTACAGACAAAAGGTGAGATTTCAAGTAATTTATATAAGTTATTGCTCATACAAAGTTTCAGTGCAACTCTTAGATAATAAAGGTAAGATTTCAAAGTCTCATTTTGCCTAGAAAGTAGTAACTTACGAATATGCTTTGTGCATGGTCCGCATAGCTTTTTTTCCTTTTGTTTTGGTTTTAATCTCATTTTGCAACAAACCTCTTTGATGGGAGGGGCACACAGGCAGCATAAAACTTAAGGATCTCTGTCATTTGGCCTTGGGATATCCCTTTCAAATATAAGGCCAATTTTTAAACATAAGGAATGCTGTCAAGCAATAGTTTGGGTTTTTTTAAAATTGAATGAGATTCTTTAAAATATGTGCACTCAGTTGTATTGTGAGAACATGGAAAGAGCTGTTCCCACGTTGTTCTTCTCAGGAGCACAGGTACCAATGCAATTCTGCCTCAGCTTTTACCTTTAGGAGAGGAAATCCAGCTCAGTTCTCTGTCAGTAAGAAGCACGAGTCCCATGTCTTTGTTCTCCAGTTGCCTGCTGAAACTTCCTAACTGGCAATCAGCAACTGGAAAGCGCCCAAGCTGTGGCAGAAGAAAGGGGGGTGGAGGAAGGAGGAAGCAGCTTCATGGCAGAGTTGGTACCCTGCAATTAATACTCTTAATTTTCCTTTCTTCAGTACTAACTAGTCATCAAGAAGGTTTTAAAGGGAGTTAAACAGAGTGAAAGCTGTCAGCTACAGAAAACTGTGGAACTACAGCTGCCACCCACAGTTTAGCATTCTGGCTGTTCAATAACCCAACTGAGCTGAGCTATCCTGAAATCAACCACCACTTAGTCAAGTTTGATTTTCAGTGACAACAGCACAGAAGGAACTAAGCATCCAACACTTCCAAGCGTGCCAGCTTCAATACCGCTTCCCGTGCCTCAGCACAGCTTCCCTGGGATCAAGGTAAATGTTCCACAGCCTAAGGGGGAGCTTTCAGTGTCACTGAACTGACTTAGGAGCAGCTCAGTACCTTTGTTCTGTTCTCTGTTGCTGCTCCTTCCCATGGTGCTTTTAAGAGGAGTAAAATGAGAAGAGAGTGTTGGCAGGCTTGTTTTCAGTGAACTAATACGTGTGCTGAAAGGACAGGTAAATCAAGTCTCCACAGTCTGATTTAGAAATGGAGAAACTGCTGCTCCTCTTTGCGGAGCACCTTGGCTTCTCTCTAGGTTTAAAAATAGGCTGAGGACATTCGCATGCATGGAAAAAAGATGACCATTTTCAAACTTATGAAACAGCCAAGGGGGAACATTTTAGCTCAAGCAAAAGTATTCCTGTCTGCTTTTATTATCTGTAAAGTCTCGCCAATGCTTCTCTAATTTAGATTTTGCATTTCTGCCGTGGCTTGCAAGCTGGTGACTTACCAGAAGCAACATCTTTTTCACTGGAGTGTTCTGTTGTTGCAAACTTAGGAGGAATTTTGGGTTCAGTTGTTGAAGTTCTTGTTTCTAGAAGCATCTTCTCAGCCATGCACTGGTGTCAGGAGGCATTTCTATCCATTTGATGCTGAATTCAGCTTCGTGGCTGACTTCTGGTTTGGCTTTTGAATACAGAAGAGGGTTGTTGGTCTGTGGCAGTACTTCGAGGTTGCTCTATTATGAAATAATGCTTGATTAGTGTTTATTTTTGTAAATTTTAAAAAAATGTGACTTAATTTATCTATTCCTAGTCTTCACATTTGATATGCCTCCCCTTTCGTTCCCCTGCCCTGATCACGTTAGGATTTTAAAGAGCCTTCACAGTGTGTGGAGTGACTATTTTTCATTGCATACCTGTTATTTTTGTAATGCAGATGGCTTGAAAAGGATTTATGGCTAGAATTGTGTACTGTACAGTAAACTTATTTTATCAATAAAGTTGACTGAAAACATGGATGTCTCCATGATTAAAGCAAGGTACTGGATCTGAACTGACCCTCATTAGCAGCACAGGACAGAAAAAAGGCAGCCAAAACTGTTGTATGTGGCAGCTGCTCAGCTGAGGGCAGACTGAAACTAAATTGGGCTGGTTTGTACAACTAAAAGCTTTAAATAGCCTTATCTTTTTTACAAGCACATTCGATTAGAAGATTATATTAAAATAGAGAACCAAGGGCACTGTTTTCATGCAGAATTACATGTACTGGGATCCCTATGTAAATACCCAAACTAAATTTACATTGGCTTAGAGAGTTTCCATAAGCACTTTTTCTGGTAAAAAGAGGAATTTCTCAGTCTGCTATTTGAGTGTGAAACTTGCACTCACTCTTTTTAGAGAGCCAGGAGTCAGAGTGTCCAGGGTGTGACCGGTGGTCACTTTGGCCAGGAGAGCACAGTGGTGCTGCTCACAGCAGGAGGGCAGAGGAGACCGTAAAGCTCATCCAGTGCCACCCCTGCCATGGCAGGGACACCTTCCACTGTCCCAGGCTGCTCAGAGCCCCATCCAGCCTGGCCTGGGACACTGCCAGGGATCCAGGGGCAGCCACAGCTTCTCTGGGCACCTGTGCCAGAGCCTGCCCACCCTCCCAGGGAACAATTCCTTCCCAATATCCAATCCAAACCTCCTCTCTGTCAGTGTGCAGCCATTGCCCCTTGTCCTGTCACTGCAGGCCCTTGTGAGGAGTCTCTCTCCATCTTTCCTGCAGGCTCCTTCAGGCACTGCAAGGCCACCATGAGGTCACTCCAAAGCCTTCGCTTGTGCAGGTGAACAATCCCAATTCCCTCAGCAGAGCTTTCCTCCCAGCAGAGCTGCTCCATCCTCTGCTGCCCTTGGTGTCCCTGCTCTGGGCTGACTCCAGGTACAACCTGTTCAAGAGGCAGAAGCAGCTGCCCCACGCTGTGAGCAGAGGGTTCCTTGCTGACCTGACCCATCAGGAACATTTGGGCAGTGCTGGAGACCGTTCCCAGCCCCTGCTGTTTGATCCCTCCCGCACGGGCCTGCTGTGGGGGCAGGCCCCATCCTGCCCCTCATTTGTGATGCAGGTGCGTTTCACACTGGGGAGAGAACAGGCTCATTGAAACAATACCATTGACCTCCCACAATTAAAGTGTGCTGCCAAGTAGAACAGACTTTTTCAGTGACTGTATGAGAGGATGGACTAATTCCTGCTGCCTGCAACCACCTTCCTGCCCCAGATATTGGGAGCCAGCATGGCCTTTGTATCCGGGATCCTTATTTCCCACCTTCAGAAAAAGACTCACGTGACATCTGCCTTAACCAACTGCCCAGCAAGGAGGAAAACGCTTCATCATTGCAGTCTTGGAAGAAGTTTGTGCTGGCAGGACTCCTCAGAGATGAGCCAGAGAACAGTGACACAGAGGAAACCCACAGAACTCCAGCTGTAGTCCCTTTCCATTGTCCCAAAGTGAAGGTTTACCTTTTTGAAGCATGGCAGACAATGATTTCCCTGCAGTGTTCTCAGCACCAGAAATCCCCTGATCCATACACTGGAGGCTGGCTCTTCGAGCAGTGAGCAGCATCAGAGCTATTTTTCAGAGGTCAGTTCTTGGAAGCTCAAACAACACAGCACACCAATGGATACAGAGTGATCAGCACCTTCCATTTTCCAATATTGTGTTCAGGAACACCATAAACAAATTTTTAAATGACTCATCATCTGCAACTCACTACACTCCTGGCTAAGCAAACAGCAGCTGCCTCCTAGGATACTCTGTCTGTGCTTCTTTGCTTCCTGCATATGGCTTTTTCCCCTCCCTCAGCATTCAGGATAAAAAAATTGAATCCAGCTCATTTTGAGTACATTAGATAATCTGTTGTTACACCAGACAACATGGAAAAATTGGAACTGGTGCTTTTTCTGATGAGGCAGCCGTGTGAAGACCCAGTTCTGAAGCAGGCCAGGGAAGTCTTACACAACCCTCTTCTCCTGCCACTTCCTCTTGCCTCCAAAATGAGCTCATTTATTGCTCTGCTTTGAAGTCGACTGCTCCCAGTGTGCACGGAAGCACGATGCCCATCATGCTCACCAGGGGTCAGTTGGCTGCAGGAGCTGTGGGCTAGAGCAGACAGGGTCTGCAATAGAATAAATATTAAAAACAACAAGCATCTGTTGAACACACAAAAGTGTTATTGGAGCTGTTGTTTCCAGAGAAAACTCAAGACATCAGAGCCTACCTAATCCAGGATGTAGGAGGGGATGACATAACCAGATGGACATTGGCAAAATTCAAATTTGGATGTATCAATGCAGCCCAGCTCCCAAGTCAGAACACAATGACCTAACATAATCCTCACCTTGAATACCAAAGGCTCAGTGTTTCCTATGCTAACTCTTCACTGGGTAAACGAACCAGGAACAAAAGTTCTACTGAAGCTAGTCCCAAAAAACACTGCCAAGATCTCTGCAGACCTACAGCCACTGATGGGTCAATGCAGAGAGGTGAAAAGCTCCAAGGCTCAGTGAAAAATGCAGTTTGAGATGCAGCCTACTGGTGTCTCAGGAGGGGCTTCCTCTTTTTTGGAAGTCTTTCCAGATCAAGGACAGCTCTAGGCAAGGACAGAAGAGAATCATAGAGTCATACAAAGGTTTGTGCTGGAAGGGACCTTAAAGAAACTTCAAACAGATCTCACCCTGGACATAGGAGAGACCAGAGCAGTGATGAAAGGTCCTGTTCTTCCACACAGAGCACCCAAACAGCCAACCCTGCAAACCCCAATGTCCCACCAGTCACTGCTGCTGGCTGAGCTTCATGGCACGGCCTGCTCAGAGCATCTGCACTTCTACCACTATACACTTATCCTCAGCCTCTAATTAAAAATAAAAACACCCTCCCAAAGAGTTCCTGATGTCTGTGCCGTGTAACAACAGGGATTTCGTCCTCAAGCAGTTTTACACTAAACATTGCTTTACCCTCAGTTTTGGTATCCAGTCAGAACAGAGGCACTGCAGGGTAGGATCCAGTTTTCCTTTGGCAACTGCCTCACTACACAGAAAAAAGCCTTGAAAATACTCCTTCAACACTCCAGTGGATCAGTTCGTGTATTCTGAGCATCACCACTGTTATTACTGTGCCTTAGAGATTATGGAAGAAAATTCCTGAACCATCTCTTGGCAGAATTAAAGAAAGGAAACAATCTCCAAGTCAGGATCTCAGAAAAAGAGTTCAAAGCCTACTTCTGCTATAGGATTCCTATGTGATCTTGTAGACCAGTTTTCAGCCAAGAAGGGCATGACAACCATTCCTTTGTTCTAGAGCCTTATCTGACAAAGCTCTCCAAATAAAGTGTCTCAGAGGCTGCACAGAGAACAAGCCACACTCACAGCCTCTGGGTGTCACTGCAATGCCAGCCAAGCTCCCCCACCTCAGCCCTTGGCAAGAAAAAAATTTTTCAAAGCAAACTCTCCCTACAAGATCAAAGGCAGAGGCTAAACTGTAAAAGCATAATTGAATTCAAAGAGACCCTTTAGATCCAATATTCTTTGAAAAGACATCTTTATTATAAAAGATATAGAAAATTAGAGTTAAACTTGTGTCTTGCACAATGTTAATGACAGCAGTTATAAAAACCCACCAAGGTAAACATGTTTAAGAGCATTTCTGTACCACAAACTGTTTTCTGCTTGCCATCACACATGGCAGAGACATGCTCAGGATCAGTGTGGGGAGGACGGGCAGAGACTCAGGAAAGAGTTCCTTGTTTACCCCCTTGTGCCACACAACAGCACAGGGAAACAAGACCCAAACAGCAGGATTTCAGCCTTGCTTTGCTGTTTGAGGCAGATGTTCTAGCTCCAAGCAATGATGGGATTTGTGTCTATAAACATCAGAAGGGTTCAGTCACCTGGGACACTGTCTTTGAGCTCTCAGTCCTTAAAGAAAAGCCATTTTAAAATCATCTGTTCCTGTCTACACCAGGGTGTTTAAACTTCCAACTAAGTTCCCAGGAAAAGTTCTTTTGCCAGTTTCCTCAGAAAGAGCTCTTTCTTACATATTTCCTACTAAGAATTGAAAGTGGTGGCTGAGAATTTAAGCTTCCACCCCTGGGGAATTCCCTCATGGAGGCTCCACACAGGCACCCGAGCAGCCACTGACCTGCACACAGGCAGGACTGTGCACTTGGCTGCCCTCACCGAAGGTTCTGACACAGGGAGGAGGAGGAAGAGTCACCATAACCTGTGTAACAGCACAGGATGCGAGACTTCAGCCATCCTTCAGTGCATGGCACATCCCACTGGACACTGAGAGCAGGCACGGGAGGCAAGCACAGGTAAAACAGCCTCAGGTTTGCCTGGGAAGTTACACGACCAAAACCACCTTGCTCCAGTTGGCATTTTGAAAAGGGCTCCTGGGGTTTTTTTTAAGGAAGAGCACAAAGCCACCACATGAGATTGGTCCCTCATCTGTTTTTATACTACATTCTGCCTCGGGAAGATGCAATTTGAATTGGAAAGGAACATACTCAGTCAAGCAAAGATCCTGGTCAGTATTTTGTTAGCTGAATGCTGTTTTCACCCCTTAAAGGCAAAATGAAAGGATGATTAAAAATAAATAATTAGTGTTTCAGCCAACTCCAGGGAGAAAAAAAATTGCCATTGGCTACAAAGAGCTTATTTAGTTTTTTCTTTTATGTGACAGCACCATCAAAAAAGAGACTATACCAGAGCAGAAACAAGACACAGGCTGTTCAGAAAGCAAACAGGGAGACAAACCTCTTGTGTTCTCTTAGCAGTCATCTCTGCACAGAGACCAGATGACCAGCTTGCTACAGAACCACCCAAAAGCAAGGGAAAAGGTCTTCTTGTCTCAGATCAGTCCCATTCCCGAGCCCCACAGTGCACACATACAACAGTTAACTCAGTGCAGTTTAAATTCAAGTCACTCCGTTCAGCTTGCAGGGTTCAGTAACACTACTTGGAAACCAGTGTGTTTGAAGCCACACATTTTGTACCTGTATTAGAAGGAGATGCTCAGCTCCTGCTGGAAGAACTCCTTGTGTGCCCAGACCTTGTCCCTCCCCTCAGAGCGGGACAGGCTAGCTGCCCACCCTCAGGAATGTCAGGCACTGCTTCTGCAGAGGTTTCCACATGCAAGGAAACAAGCAGCAGGTTGCTTTCCAAAGCCTGTTTGATACTTCACATTCCCAAACAGCAAAGTAGAGCCTGCAGGATCAATGCCCATCCTTGGCCACAAGTACAGGATTCTGCAGCTGGACACAAGCAGGTTACAGCGGGCACAGTGTGCCACAGAGGAGTCACAAACAGCATGTAGTGTACTGGACAGGTAACTGCTCTGCCAAGCTGGGCAAACAGCAATCTCTTAATCAGCAGGACAAAGTAGCAGTGGTAAATCCTGCACCACTGGCCTGTTGCTGGTAATCATCTCACCATTCCCAGATCCTCCCTCTCTGTTCCCACCAGTTATTTGGCAAGTCACAGAAGCAGTGGAGTTCTCTCCCCGGCTGGCTGGTCTTTCTGGAAGAGCTCTTTGATATGCAGCAGCTTGTTGTGAATCCTCTCTCTCAGGGGAGGGATATGATGGCTGGGGTCTAAGACATTGGTGCTTCTACGCTCCCTTTCCCGTTTCCAGGTGAGATAGGGATGTGGTGGGAAGGGCACCTCGCTCCTCTCCCGGCGGAGCTGCACAGTGACCCCGCTGAGGGCCAGCATTGCCCACACTGATAGGATGATGAAGTCTGGAAAAAAGAGAAACAGATTCCTGCAGCAAAGCAGAACGTTCTTTGCTTTCCCAAGCACAAAGACTGAACAAGTTTAGTGACAGAAAGGAATGAAGTATCATCTCCGCATCCTCACGTGCCCAGAGTATCTCCATGCAGAGGCCAGGATGCACAGGGAGTTGGAAAGAGTCTGCTCACTGTATTAGGCCCCTGACTGCCCACGCTGCAAACTCCTCAGCACACTGCCTGAGCAGCACCTTTCACAAGGGTCACAACACCTGCAGGAAGGTTCCTGCCTCTGAATCTACTCAGTGCTGCTTTTGAAGGACTAGAATTTATCACATGGCTGTTAAATCTCACACTGTACTGCATTCTCCCATCCCCTCCTGCCCTCACCCACTATTGACAACAGAACCAAAGAGGCAGTGATTCCTTCTTAAAAAGAGAAGGAAGTCTCAGGACTCACCATTTCTTTGAAAAGGCACATTGGTGTAAGCTCTGCTGAAGTAATTGTTGAGGACCCTTCTGAGCAGGTTTAAGGTGATATAAGCAAGGCTTGTGTAGACGTAACAAGCAATAGCCAGAACCACTGTGTAAGAGCCCACTATTCCAGAGGCCAGGATGTTCAGCTAGACAGGGAGAAAAAACACAGCTTTAGGAGACTGATAAACACTCTTTATTCCCCACCTCCTTAAGACAGTAGAATCATGGAATAGCCTCGGTTGGAATGGACCTTAAAGATCATCAGTCCCACCCCCTGCTGTGGACAGGGACACCTTCCACTATTCCAGATTGCTCAGAGCCCCATCCAGCCTGGCCTTGGACACTGCCAGGGATCCAGAGGCAGCCACAGCTTCTCTGGGCAAGTATTTTGTAATTTTTATCAGTTCTTCTGTGGGGAATTGGCTGCACACACCTGTTATCCAGCCAAGCTGATAAGACAGCAGAAGTCAACTAAACACAGGTTTTAGTGTATGTTATGTCCAAAAAAAGAAGTCACTCCTTTGCTTATGGACCATTCAGCACTAGTAAGGGCTGAACAGGAATTGCCTGGAACTGGTTCTGTGCTGAGCTTCATAAAGCTATGCTAAGTTTTCTGTACATATCCCACAGGACAACATTTTGCATTAAGAAGTCTGACCCCCCTTTCTCCCTCCCTCCCCTCCATCTTCGGTCACAGCACAGTTACTTACAATTCTTGGACAGCCAACAAAAAGCACTGGAATGATCAAGGCTACACAAGTGAAGGTCACCCAGAACACCACATCATCCCGGAAGACCCTGTAGTCTCCTGCCAAGACACCACATTTGCCAGTGAGGAAAACATTTCCTTTTTTGCAAGTGGTTAGGGGTAAGCTTTTTCCCCCCACAAAATTCTGTATGTTCAGAAAAACCTGGAGTACATTGTTGAAAAGCTCAACTTCTGAGCTCAAATGCTGAGTGTTAAAGATGCATTGGAACAGTTACTCAAGAACAGAAAAACTGTCCCAGTTGAGCACAGGTCCTGTACTCTCTGCTGGAACAGCAGATCTTGTGCATGGAACAAAGATTTTTGACAAGGTACACATTACTTACCTGGCAAGAATGAAAAGTACCAGAGTACTTGCTGCCATAAGAAACCATTTTATGGCCTATATGGGTTTCGAAGTTAAAAATATGCATCTATTCAAAACTGACTCCAGAGTATGGTGCAAATCCATCACAACACCAGGCAACAAATCCTTCTGGCTTTAGGAAAATTAAATCACTCAAACGTTTCTTTGCTCCCCCAGCCTTCTAAGGCCTGTGGATTAACCAGAGGGGACAAGCTGACCCCCAGCTGAGTCACAGTTCCACTTTAATGAAGGGCAACCAGGGACTGCATGGACTATCACAGAATCATGGCCCAAGTCAAACAGATGACTGGAGAATAAAAAACTGTCCCACCAAGGGACCTTAAAAAGAGAAGCTTTGAGACTGAAAACTACAATAAAGTGTAGCTGATGCTCTGATGTCCCACAGGGACTCCAGCTCAGCAGGCTTACTTACTGTTACGCAATTTGTCTAAGGCCTTTATGCCTGAAGCCTCCAAATCAGACTGTAGATTTCCTACAGGGACTTGTTCTGGACAGAGAACAAGAGAGCAAGTGCATGTCTGGAGCAGAGCTGGTGTCACAAACAGAGATGGCACACAGCTTTAGTAGGAAAGGTCTCACCAAGTTGTCTGCAAAATTATCAGTTTCCTTTTCCCCAAATAGTTTTAGTTACAGCACAGCTCAGAGAAGGCTTTAGGTACATCTCTATTTCTCCCAACACTGGAAAGAGAAAGTTAAACCCCCCACTAAGATAAACCACAGAGTGCCATTCACCCTTGAGCCTTGCAGTGTGCCTGCAGCACAGCAGGAACACAGCACTCACGAAGCAGAGCATTTCAGTGCTTACCTAGTGGAGTAAAGAAGAGCGTTGATGAGAAGAGAAATCCCAACACAAGTCCAATAACAAACATGCTGAGCAGGACAGAGCCAAATCGCCACCAGCTCGCAACCAAGAGCACACCTCCGATAATTCCAGACACTGCCGTCAAAATAAGACGCACTGAAAGAGAAAAGAGATTTCAGCATTCTGGAAACTTCAGTTCCTGCAGCGACATGCTCAGCAGCTTTATTCACACGCTTCTTTGGCTTTTTTCAGTGAGTTTTCATGAGGTAATAAATAAGAGTATCAGAACTTGCTTCCTGCACTTCACTTAGACGCCAACCTGCAGCTGGGTATGTGCTGCTGAAAGAGTATCAGGGGCTGGAATGGAGGCCTTGGTACCATGAACGTCAATATCCAAGTTCCCAGGGAGCTGAGGTGGCTACAGCTACTGCACGTGTCAAAAAAGGAATTTGATAAGGTGGGACAGACAAAAGTACTTTTTCTGTCTAGTCTAGCAAGCTGGGTGCAGACCACCTACTTCCATTTTACAGATGAAACCTGCAATTGATCTGAAACAGAGGTCCACACATTGTGGAAGAAGTCAGAAGAAAGTACACTGCAAACTTCCAGAGCTTCCAAAAACCTCTTATCTTCCTTGGATAGCTACTGAAATGAAATTCAGGTATTAATTTCGCATCACTTTGATGTTGGAAGCAACACTTACTGTGTTGTATATTCAGCTATTATGGCAATCAGAGCTCAAGCACCCAGGCATCACCCTGTTATCCTTCCTGTGGCTGGCCAACAGCACCACTGAGATGGTATCTGAAGGGTTCCTAACAAGAGTTTGGGAAAAGCAGAGGGTGTCCTGACACACCTACTCACCATCATAACTAAGGCCAGTTACCCTTGTAATGAATACAAAGAAGAAGAATGCTGCAACAATGAAGCCCATGAAGAACAAGTCTGGAAAAGAAGGAAAACGTATTTAGCAAGCTTCATACCAAGACAAATTCAGTGGCTCTTCAGACATCTTCATATTACAATGGGGAAAGAAACATAGCAACTCACAAAAGCAGAGCCAGACAACACTTTGTCCTGAACAGGGGTGTCCTCAAGCACTTTAAACAGTCAAAAATTACGTCTTTATAGCTGTATTACCCAGCATACACTCTAGTTCTAGGTTTCTGTTCCCTGCATCCCAGAAATCTCTTGCTCTGAGCTTAAAAGCTCAGATCCTATAAAAGCAGAGCAGTGGACCTAACTGGCACAGCATCGCTATCAAGTGAATCTTGGTAGTAACACCACCATTCTAAATTACAGAGAGTAACATTTATGAAGTTCCAACCAGACTTATGAGGAAAAACAAATATTCAGTACCTGTTTTCCAGAATCTGTGTCCAAAAAAGCAGGTAAAAAGACCAAGAACAGCAAAAGCAGTGAAGAATACTTTGGTAGAGAGTTTACCTACGAGAAGAAAGGACAGTTTACTAGAGCATTCCACCTAGTAATCCCAACAAAAAGATTAAGGTCAGGTTGCTGTCACAAACTTTACTGTCAGATCTGCAACAACTGAACTAACAGTTGTCTTGGTAGGATCTCCAACAGAATATTGAAATAGTCCCAGACTGATTAAGAAATCAAGAGCTTCCTCCTTATTCAAGAGAAGTGAAGTTTCTGTACCAATTAGTTAACTAGATGTAAGTAGTTTATAATACAGATACAACTTTGCCTGAAAATTCTCTGCTCAGATTTAAGAAAAGGGACATCCAGTCATCTATAGAAATCAGTGCTATGGGATTGGTGACCCAGGTAGCAACTATAGCCTTTATCACGGCAGCCCTCACCATTTGTCTCCCACTCATGCATGATCCATGCAACAAAAATGATCATCAGCATCCCATTTTGCCTCACCTCTGTCTTCCAGGCAAATTTCCTACCTATATTTAAGCTATTTGAAGAAGTAAACTGTATCTTCCATGTCTCTGAATTAGAGAGATTTAGCCTAGGTGATTAGTCTCATGTTGTCATAAGACAACACTGAGCTTGACAACAGTCACTTGTGCTACAGTATATAAGAAAATAATGAGAACAAATGTTACTTTTTGAACGAAACGTCCCTTCTGCAGTCATAATGGGTCTGGCAAGCTTTGCTCTGTTTCTGCTCAAATTCCATCATTACACAGCATTGTACAAAGTAGCATGACTTGGTAGTCATGCCACTACTGCTGACATTACCTTCATGCTTACTTCAGGAGACTGTCTCCTTTCAAAATACCTGCAGGTTACTGATTCTTAGCACCAGCACAGGTAGAAAAATCTGGCTGAAGCCTAATCTAGTTTGTGTTCTATTATTTTAGCTTCACATCAAGCACCTAGAGTCTTATAGATGATTTGCAATGATGTATCCTGTTCAAATGGAAAAAGCTGAAGTGGCACTACAGAGTTCAGAGTTACATTTGCAAGCCACATATTAAACCTCCATTATGTTAAACCTTCAATTGCTAATAGTTGTCCTTAGTCTAGTGCTGAAGTAAGACTTTCTCCTCAATCAAGAAGCAGACTTCATCATAAAGTAACAAAATATACACAGTGTAAAACAAAGATCTCCTGCACACATGAAAAACCTAATCTCAAAGCACCATTCAGCATGTTGGAGCACAACAAGCTGCAGCTGAGTTGGCAAGACCATACAATTCCCAACTTACTAAGAGAAGAACAGTTATCCACCAGGTCAGCAAAGCTGCAGGCATATGTATGCACAGGTATGTATGCAGCAGAACTGTTCCAAAGAGGATCCCGCACTATGACATTGTAGATCACACCTTGTCCAGGAAGTGAGGAGAAGTAGACATTGGTCTTGTCATCAGCTGTCAGCGTAAGCATCTGGAAAAGTAAATACCTGTATTGTGTTCAAGGCTCACAGGACAGAACCCCTCCTCCAGCACTACTGTGTTTTCTGACAGGGGAGAAGATTGTCCCACGATGTTTTGTCCCTTCCCACCTGAGGGCACAGTTCAGGTTCCCCACTCACCCACTGACCAAGGTCTGGCCTCTGAGGCAGGCAAGGCAGCCGTTCCACTCCCCAGCAGGGCAGGGAGCCTGCTGACATCTCCACTCCGGGAGGATGAGCACAGGGGAGGAGAAAACAAGAGCACCACTGCCACATGGCTGGTACCCCAGGGCTACAGGCTCACCTTAATACCATTGGCTTTGATGCTCTGGACCTCAGCCATCTTCCGTATGTGGCTCATGAGCACCATCTCAGATAAGTCATTCTCTGGCAGGAAGTACTGGTACACATCATAGCGCAGCCGCCACCGAGAGTTCTGACCGGTGCCCGAGTCACAGGAGGGGGGATTTGCTCCTCTGCAATTAAAAACACATCAGTCACATGCCCAGCACAAGCCCCCAGCCCTTAACATTTGTTTTCAGTGGTACCTGCCCACAAGATTCGCCTCTACTCTTTAGAGGTGCACAGCAGCAGCAAACTCAAAGTTGGACTGTGTTTGTGAGCACACAGCACAGCAGCATCACAGAACCACCCTGGTACAGGTGGTGTTTGTGCTGGAACCTGCCTTTACACTTACAGAGGCTTCCTATGAATTTCCATAACAAGAATTCCAAGAGGCCACAACAACCAGAGACCACAACATCACTGTTTTTCCATGCAGTTCTGGACACAGTCTTCCCCATTCCCTGCCTATCACTTGTTACACCAGGCACCATTCAGGAAGCAATGCCTTTTAACATGAAGTCTCAAGTTAAACAAAACTCTGGGTCATTATCATGCTTCAGTACTAGTAAAAAAATAAAACTACCCATAACACACAATTGCTCCTCAAACAAATTAAGTTGTTGCAAGGAAAGGAAAGATCCAGTATTTGCTGACTGTTTACATTTCTGAATTTACATCTCGTGGAGGAGCTTATGCAGCTCTCAACTTTTATCTCCTTCATGTAGTATCTCTTCCCCTCCTCCTTTTTCCCATTTACATTTGTTGCAGCAAACAAGATTCTGCCAGCAGCTGGATGGTTCAGCTGTTACAGCAGGGTCTTGGTTTAGCCTTTTGGCCAAACGCAGGACAAAACATCTTGCTCAGTGCACCAAAGTTTCTCACAAACCTGGTATATCCCAAGTTTGCAGGGGCAAACTTGATGTGTATATCAACCAATGTATAGTCCAGGTAAATATTTGGATCCACTTCCAAGTCAAATTCTAGATTGCAGCCCCCAGGAATAGGATCTAGAAGACAGAGAAGATAACTGCAGTTATGCACTTGCAGGCACAATCCACTTGCTGAGCACAGAAAATCATCAGGTCCTGGCCCTGCAGGCAGCACAAGGGTTTCACTGCAGCCTGTGATAGGTCCCCACACATGGGGACAATGACTGGAGTGTTGGAAGGATACAAGCTCCTGTAAGGTCCTACACATGGGTTGGGGCAAGCACAAACACAGGCTGGGTGGAGAATGGATTGAGAGCAGCCCTGAGGAGAAGCTTGACATGACCCAGCAATGTGTGCTCACAGCCCAGACAGCCAACAGCATCCTGCATTCAAAGAGGTGTGGGCAGCAGGGTGAGGGAGGGGGCTCTGCCCCTCTACTCTGCTCTGGCAACACCTCACCCCAACACAAGAAGGATGTGGAGCTGCTGGAGTTAGTCCAAAGGAGGACTGTGAAGATGATTAGAGCACTTCTGTGAGGAAAGGCTCAGAGTTGGGGTTGTTCAGCCTGGAGAAGACTCTGGGGAGACCTTTCCAGCAACCTCCTTGTACCTGAAGGGAGGCTACAAGAAAGCTGGAGAGGAACTTTTTACAAGGGCCTGGAGTGACAGGGCAAGGGGGAATGGCTTTAGGCTGAAGGAGAGTAGGTTTAGATTAGGTATTAGGAAGAAATTGTTCCCTGTGAGGGTGGTGAGGCTCTGGCACAGGTTGCCCAGAGAAGCTGTGGCTGTCCCTGGATCCCTGGCAGTGTCCAAGGCCAGGCTGGATGGGGCACTGAGCAACCTGGGATAGTGGAAGATTTCCCTGCCCATGGCAGGGGGTTGGAACAGGATGATCTTTAAGGTCCCCTTCCAATCCAAACAGATTTGTGACTCCATGATATGCACAGCAGTTTTCTATTCTAAGGCCAAAGTCATGGCAAGACCATAGAGTACAACCTATATGCAACTCACAATTCAGCAATGACAATAAAAACTTTTCCAGCCCATTTCAAAAGAATTTCTGGTATCTCCATCACATTTCTGCCATGTAAGACTGAAAGGCCAATACTTGATTCCACAGATTACTTGACTAAGCAGAGCTGACACCCCATGAGAACATACCTTTCTCCATGTAGGGAATAGAGATGGCAGTGCTGAGCACCTGGGCAGCATCGAGGGAGCGCAGGTACCATGTGCATACGGTCTGCTCAGGCCGAAGGATGGACACCAGCCCTCTGTCTGCTCCAGTTCCTGAGCTATTCACCAATGGAGTCTGCACAGAAACAAATTATGTAAACAGGCAGTTCTTCTTGAGAAGATTTCTACCATATTTTGATAATATTTCTATATTTTGGTAATATCACAGGAGCCCATTCCTGCCACAAACCTGCCAGGCACACATCAGTGCCAGTTGCAACAGATCAGACTCTGCCCAAGATGTATTTGTGCCTGGAATTGTCCAGCTCCATGTGCAGGACCTTGCTGAACTTTATGGGGTCTGTACAGGCCCACCTCTCAACCCTGTCAAGGTCTCTCTGGATGGCATCACTAGCTGGTGAAAAAAGGGAGCTGCCAAGCAGGGAGCTCTAACACCACACACTGCCTGGCCCAGGCTCAAAAAACCAAGTGACAAGAGTGGGACTGCTAAAGAGCTGATAATCACAATCAAGTTGAATGGAAATCTAGCTAGTTGAACTCTAGGAATGGATTGACTAGTGAAAGTGTAAAAGGGCTGCAGTATCCCTCACAAAATGTTGTGACATGGCAAACTGGGAACCAATGTACTGTAGCACCTTCCAATCTCCACCAGAACGGAGATGACTTAGATGACTTAGCATTAGCAATACCAGATGTTTTTGGACTCAGGGCAGCTACTGACCCAATCCCCAGCACCATCATCCCTTCCAGAACCAGGGCTCCTGAGGAAAGATCAGGCAGCAATGGCAGTATCACGATCTCACAGCCGGAACAACCAATTGACCTGCAGTCACATTTTCAGCATGGAAAGTGTGCCTTTGGCCAAGGCAGCCAGAGTTACCCAAGACAACACTGCAAGGAAGCACAGCGGACCTGGCAGACTTTAAAGCCTAGCTCAACTACATATTTCTAGAGGCAGGCCAGCCCTGAAAGCAGTACAGCTGTATTTATGCATCACTGCCCTTGGGCTGGTAAGGCGCATGAATGCAAAGAGGATCTGAACTGGTAGCAAAAGATTCTACCAGTGGTAAGCAAAGACTGAACAGGTGTAACAGTAATGCCTCAGCCCTGTAATCCTGGCTGTTTCACCAGTACAAGGATGGTTGAGCTGGGTGACTTTTGTTACAGGTCATTCATCTTCTAGGCTTCCCAGGATACTTCTTAGCACTCAGTGTATTCTCATTTCAAAGATGCTGGTGGAGAGAGGGGAACTGGATGACAGCTGTCAGACCTCCATCTACCATCTTCAACTTAGTCAACGTTCTTTTCAAATACCAGTTAGAGCCTCCCAGCACCATAACAACAACAAACCTCAGTATTTTAGATTAGCCTCAGTTTCTCCCTTCATTACTGGGATGCGGTGTATAGCAGCAGGAATGCTTTCCTCGCTGTCTAGAAGTAGCAGCTTTCACTGGAATAGGGGAGGAATTTCTCCATGTGTTACCAAAGGAGAATTAGACTAAGGACAAGGAGCTGGGATAGCAACACATCATATCTGAAGTGGTTAGATCCAAGCCATGGAAACAGCAGACAACTAAACATCCCAAGGTGATCCTGTATAAGGCACGTGGCAAACACACAGACCTGTTTTTAATCTGACAAGCTGATGGACAGCAGTCAGTACAGCCACATGTCAAAAGCACTACTTTCACCAAATAAAAAGCCTTGAAACATTTTCAAGCCAGGTCTGAAATTCCTTTAGCATTCAGTCCTTCAAAAGAGCACCTATGACATATAAGTACAGAAAGCTACAGTAATACTATCTAAAAGCCAAGCAGGTAAAAGATACTCATTATTTATACAGCTTCAGTTCAATAGTCCTACATGTACCAGAGCAAAGCCCTTTGTTGAACGAGAGGGAGCACTTAACAGAAGTGACACTCTTACCTTATCAAAGGATATCACTACATCATTCTGCTGGGCATGCACTTGAAAAATAACCACAGTCACGTTGCTGGCAATGTTCCTGATTACAGCCTCCACTGGATTGGTCTGATTAAGTAGCACATTTCTGAATTTTCCCAAGGAGAGCTCAAGAAGACCTGCATTACAAAAAAAAGGAAGATACAGGGGGTTTTTTTGGTCCAGAGGGAAGCAACTACCAGGGAAGGCTGAAAAGTTTCCAGTAGCCCAGTATTAGTCAGCTGGCAGAAGAGCAGGATGTTGCTTTGTGCTGCTCTCATCCGGTGAGCTGTACCAAGGTTTCAGAGACTGCTACACACAGAGCTGTACCTACAGATAGAAGCACAGCCAGAGCACCTGCCCTGCAGCCTGGCACTCACCTGAGCCCAGGGACAGGGCTTGCTGCCAGGAGTCACAACTGGATACAGCTGAGCTCACCAGCTCAGCCAACCAGCAAGTTACACTGCAAAAAGTCAGTAAGAGAAGATACTGAGGACTGCCTGATCTTTGGCAAATACAGGTGACTGTGTCTGTATCCGCCAGCCAACTTGCACAATATCCATCAGACTTTCCAAGTGAATTGCTATGGACCATGGGAATTGGAGTAAACTTCTGGAAGACAGAGTCAAATCTGAAGTTTACATACACACATTTATTTACCTACTTTCAGCTATTCCACATATTTTTTCTTCCTAAACTATTTTTAATCATTAGGACTGCTGGATTCTGATTTCGGTATCTAAAAATCTGACTAATTTTTCCTAGACACAACCTAGACCACTTCTTACAATGAGCATAACCCCATGATCCACTGCCATTTTAATTTAAAGAGAACCACATGACCTAGGATATAACATCTTTGAGCATCAGCTTTGGCTCATCATTCAAGTCCTGTAAGCAAGCCTGGCTTCTCCCTGTGCTGGGCTCTGGAGGGACAGGAGACACCAAGGGAGGAAAGTGGCAGCTACACAGAAGCCACAAGTTGCTCTTTAGTTGGTGGTCGCAGCCAGACTGCACAATGCCTTCCAGGCTTTTCCCTGAGTTCCTCTTCAGGCACACAGTACCCAAGCAGACCTAAAACTTATCAACCCTAAACACACACACACACACACACACTTCCTCAATGAAGTTGCCTCTAGCATAAAGGGTTGATACAGCCAAGTACCCTAACACAGAGCCACCAGCAGCACCATCCCAGGGACACTTGCTGGTGACACTTGCTGGGGCTCCCATTCACAAGGGAGAGGACAGTTTTCTTATCTGAAGCTGTCTGTACCCAGCACTCGCTAACTCCTTTCCTGTTATGTTTCTCTCTCTCCTGCCAAGACCTGACATCATTGGCCAGTTTCTTTGCCTCTTGATCTGTAAACAGAGGGGAACTCCCACCCTCATGCCTCCTCCACTCGCTACACAGTGAAGGAAGGAACTTCAACCCTTACATGCTCACTCCCAAAATTCAATTAATACCAGTACTGCATCACCAATAAAACCTCAGGTAAAATATGGGGATCATAAACCACTTGTGAAGAAAGAAAGATCTGAGTTTTTTCTGTTCCATCATCTGCAGTTTGCGTTAAGGTAGAAGTTTCTACACCAAGTTTTCAAGCCGTAATTAAAGTAAAATTAAAGCTGAAAAAAACCCTTTGTGTATCCTTCAGTTTCTGATTCTTCAGAGTCCAGTCCCTTGAGCAGATTCAGACATCTTCAGCTCTCTTTCCTCATTAGCTCAAGTTCAACCAGAAATGCAAGTAGCAGTGTGAATGCTAAAGAAAAGCATTCAGAAGGGACAGACTATAAATCTATACATTCAGAAATTTGCAATGAAAGCTGAAAATGCAGGAAACATTTTTCTTTGATCTTTAAGAACTTCAGCAAAACTTCCTGAACTGCAAGACATTCACACTTAGATGTTCTTTTAAGAAAAAGGCTGAAACCAGCGACAGACATTCTCTGTGTGATCTACATCAAGGGGAAAAACTGCATTGCTCTGCCTTGTTTCTCACCTCCACTTCATACCCATGGGCCTCTCCATAAATAAGGACAGATTCTTCGGCAAAACACACAGGCACTACTTCAGCAGGATCATGAGACTCTAAATGTCAGAGGCACTCTCTCAAGTTTAATTAGCGTGGTGAATTAAGGTATGGTGTTCTATATAGTTTTGTGTTCCATACTGTTTGCATAACTGCTCTGAAAACAGTGCATGTGACACACATTATCCCAAAGTCCGGGCACAAGAGCAGAGACTCAGGGTGAAGAACAAGAATATCTACTCCCATCACACAAGTACTGCTCAGCTTGCTGTTCACAGGCTCCTTGAACCACACTTCCAGTCAGGCCTGAAAGATGATGAGCACTGCAGGGCAACAGAACCTTCTAAGAAGTTTTTGGAAGGGCAGTTGCTCCACAGCCACAGACCACTGCATCCTTCCAGCCTTCTCCATCTTTATCATTTCAAAAAGTGACTCCTGGTGCACCGAGACAGGAAGATGGTGAGCCAGATTAATTAATTAAATTAACCACCTCATAACTCACCAGTTCTCTGGTTCTAATACCAGACATATATTAGACTCCCTGAGCCACAGAGAGCTCAATCTTGTCAAGTATCCTTTGAAGGACGGACACAGAGACCTCCATGACCACATAGTGCTGGCCACAGCATGCAACCTTCTCCTTTGGGCAAGCTTGATCTCCCTGGATGTGGCCCACCAGACAGATCTGCAGGACCACAGCACAGGCAGCACAGTTAATACCACCTCACAAGTGAGAGTTGATCCAGCAAGTCAGCAACAGAGACAGGAGCAAAATCCAGGCATCCCAACTCGTTTTATTGCTTCCAACAGTGAAGGTCTGGAAACACTCTGAGGTGCCAGGCTACCCACTCTTCCTTGCCTGGTAGGGAGAACTACAACAGTCACTGCATATCAAAGTAATTTTGGGTTAGATACAAGCAGGAAACCCCACTCTTACAGAGCTTATCAACTGAACAGATGCTCAGAGGAAGTCAGCATTGCTGAAACCGAACAGCAGCACAGCAAAGGTGGATCACTGAGTAGGTATTACTCCATATGCCAGTATCAGCACCAGAACTGGAGCACAGATACTCCTGCACACAGAACGGATGAACAGAGGCAAACAGCCCCCTCTGTCACCCCACATTGGATCTTTTCTCTCACATGAAGAGCAAAGCCAGTAAAGACAGCAAAGAAATAGAACCTCCTGGTGCTCTTCTGATACCAAAACTCCTGATTCCTGACTCTGAACAAGACAATGAATTCCAGGGCCTCTGCACTTGCTATCCCTTCCCTGTGACACAGTTTCTCCAACAGGCAACACCCAGCTTGAACCATTTCCATTCTGCTGATTCAGTGCCAAGCTCTTGGCTCCTTTGGTGCTTTGAGTAAACCACATTTCCAGCTCCAACAGCCAAATGTCACTCCTCACCACCACAGAGCAGTTAACCACACAAGGTTCTTGATTACACCTAGCAGTCCAGTTTCCAGGAAGAAACATAACTGAAGAAATGCCATTGCTGCCCATGCTGCCCTGCTACAAGAGCAGTCTTCACCTACAGAACCATGTCCAAACATTATGCTTCCCTCAGAGAGGTTGTCTGCAGCCAGAGAAAACACATTTCTCCTGGGTGCCCAGCGCCTTGCAGCGGATATGCAGAACAACCTGATGTAAGCAAGCTCCAGGAGCTAAGGAGAACTTTCCAGTATAGGGAGTACGACAACAAGTAGTCACATGAAGACATTTAATGAAGATGAAGTGCAAGCTCAGACCAACAACCAGTTTGAGTAAGAAAAACATTAGCATACAGTTACTTAACAGAATAAAGCCCAGAGCCATATGCTATCAGACCTGTAACGCCATGCAGACACGGACGCATGGGAGGGCCCTGCTACAAGGTCTCTGTCTTCCTGCACTAGTGGGCTGCCAAAAAAAGACAGCACCCACCCCATTCCCAAAAGAAGAAAGAATATACATGAAAACTTCTAAATATTGATTGTGTGTGCACTGAGACTCATGCTTAAAGCAGATGACACCACAGAATGTGGCTTGTCACCATCTGCACCATTCCCATCCCAGAGGACTATTCTGTTCACCATGTTAGAGGTCTTTACAGCCTGAAAAGTGAGGGAAGAGCTTTGCATGAACCTCTTATTATAAAATATCGTCTCTGCATAGACTAAACAGCTGGCACAAACAAGTTTCACCCAGATAAGCTTCCTTTATAAAAACACTGCTCAATCCTGATTACACTATAAATTCACTTTAGTTTTTCCCAACACTAAAAAGCCCAGTTTGGGTGTAGCAAACTTGGCCACTCAAGCTCTTCTTCATGAAAATAGAGCTCCCAGGCAACAAACACAATATATAAAATTCTTCTAGACAAAGACCAAGTTTGAAGACCTGCAGCCCATCAGAAGCCCAGGGAGGTTAACACAGGCCATCATGCAAAGATTTTAGTAAGCAGCACTTCTAAAATTAAGCAGGATCTTCAACTATTAGGAGTTAGCAGAGCCCATCCCTGCAAAATGGATGTCCACAACTGAATAACCACAACACAATTTCAAATCAGTGAACCATTAAGCAAGTAGCCTTGTTTAAAGGGCCTAATGATCAGCTAGACTCTGGTACACAAATTACACAGCTTATTAGCTTTTCACGAGGAAAATACTTTCCCCTTCCACCCTCAATCCAGCAAGGAAAAACAGCAACAGGTTCCTCAGAGGCAAAGCAGTTTGCTTAGTCCCATACTTACTTTGCCTTTTTACATGCTGTAAAAAAATTACTCAACATGACCTATTTGCATCAAGTCCAGGAGACAAACTGCTTGTCAGCATCCTTTAATACAAGCATTAAGGTCTAAAAACCCTGAGCCTTCATTCTCACACCTCCTTGCCACCATCAGGTGTGCAACCAAAGCTTGTAGGTCTTACAAGAAACAGTGAATACTTGGCTCTCCATTAAGATATTTGGCATGAGACTTAGGGGAGAGCAGAGAGAAGCCTTCCCCACTTGGGAGTGGCGCCAAATGCTGTCCTGCAACCCCACAAAATATCCCAGTAGTCTCCCTTAGGACAATTAAGCTTCATTCATTCAAGGCCGGGTTGGGTGGGGCTCAGAGCAACCTGGTCTAGTGGAAGGTGTGTGGCAGGGGGTTTAAAACGAGATGAGCTTTAAGGTCCCTTCCAACCCAAACCGTTCTAGGATCAGAAGTAAGTTTAAAAATAAAGCAAAACTAAGAGGAGGAGGCTTATATCAGTCCTAATGTGAAGGACTGTTTGCTTATCTAGGAGTTATCTCTTGAGAGAAAACCTTTTTTTTTTTTTCATTTATTTGAACAGATAAGAGTTTAACTAGAAAAAAAAGAAGTGACTGTAAATCTTCCCAAACTATACTTATTATAGCACATTTAACTCTGGACTCCTGTTTTAGTCACATGCAGGAAAACACGGGAAAATTATAAAAAAAGCCCATGCCAAATAAAGTGTAGTACGGACTACAAGTAACTTTAGGAATCAAACTGCAAATTGTAGGTTTTGCTTCTTTCCTCAGTTTTATAGCAACAGTGGTTTTCAACCCACCATCCATGATGGGGTAGTGAGAACCCATGACCACCGGTCCGTGGTCGGGGGGAAAAAAACCAAAACCAAACAAAACCAAACCTACTTTTAGCCATGTTCCCTTTGTCATATAAACTCATGTTCACAGGTAGAGAATGCCACCTTGTCTCTGTCCAGGGAACACAGCCCTACACCAGCCACGCCGCATCCCTGCAACGGGGCCGTTCAAATGATTCCGTATTATCCATGAAAGAGTTAAAATTATGGCGTCCACAGCTATTAAGGGGCAAAAAAAATAAAGGGGGGGGAGGGAAAAGGGGAAAAAGAGGGTAGTTCTCCTTATCCTCGTGGAAGATTAAGATAACCCTGAACACACACAGCGCTGCTGCAGCGCCGCAGCCAGCTTTGCTCCCCACGCCTGCTCATCCCTCCGGAGAGCGGCAGGGCGCCCCACCAGCACCAGGGACACCCCCAAAAGGCTCTGCAGTCGCAGCAAGCCCGGTGCCGTGCCTGCCGCTGGACATTAACCCGGGCACAGCCTCCCAGTTCCCGCTACGAGCCGGGCTCCTGCGGCTGCTTAATGGCGGCCACAGCCCAACGCGCGCCCCCTCCGCCACACGCCGCCCTCACCTGAGGCTCCGCCATGGCGCAGGACCCCCAGGAGCAGCAGGAGCAGCGCGGGGCGAGGTGAGAGCCGCATAGCGCTGCGCAGAGCAAGGGGAAAGGGGGCTGAGGCCGGGGCAGGGCCGGGCGCTGGGCCGGGCCGGGCGCTGGGGGCGGTACGCAGGCGGGGCCCGCCAGGCACGGGCCGCTCCCGCCGCCCTTAGGCACCTGCGCCAGGGCCCCGCCGGGAGGGGCCGTGCGAGGGCGGGCGGGAAGCGCTCGGCTGCGCTAGCTAACAGCTGGGAGCTCCTCAGAAATGCTCCTTGGGTTTTTAACTTAGGAGCGCCAAGAGACCCCACCTCCCAGCTTACATGTGCAGGCTAACAAAATCCTCACCCAGCCATGCCGTCGGGAAAGCGCTTTGGGTGGATCAGTTTGTATCACTGCTGCACCCACAACATCTCTGACAAGGCTAGAGAGTGGTTATTTATAAGGGCAGGGAGTGACAGAATAAGAGAAATGGCTTCAGACTGACAGAAAGGAGGTTTAGATTGGCTATTAGGAAAAAATTCTTCCCTGTGAGGGTGGTGATGCTCTGGCACAGGTGCGCAGAGGAACTGTGGCTGCCCCTGGATCCCTGGCAGTGTCCCAGGCCAGGCTGGACGGCACTTGCAGCAACCTGGGATAGTGGAAGGTGTCCCTGCCCATGGCAGGGGGGTGACACTGGGTGATCTTTAAGGTCCACCTGCGGGAAGGCTGGCACTGTACCCAACTGTCAGAGATACGAAAGACAGGCACATACTGATTGGCACAAATGGCATTTATTCTCCACCCCCTGGACACGGAGGTCGGTGCTGGCTCTAAGCTGGCTTGTTGGGGACACTACACGCTGGCTTTTCCCTGCTAGATCTGATGCTTGCTCAGTCCGGAGCTGGAGTGGAGAACCTGAGCACTACTGCTGCCTTCAGCTGGGATCAGAGCGGCTGCTGCACAGCAAAAGCTGCCCACGCCGTGGCAGGAACAGAATCTCTTAGGCTGGAAAAGACCTCTGAGATCACTGCGTCCAACCCATGACTGAACACCACCGCGTCAGCCAGGCCACGGCACTGAGTGCCAAGTCCAGCCTTTCCTTGAACAACTCCAGGGATGGTGACTCCACCGCCTCCCTGGGAGCCAGTTCCAATGTCTGATCACCCTCTCAGTGAAGAAATTCTTTCTGAGGTCCAACTTAAACCTCCCCGGTGCAGCTTGAAGCCATTCCCTCTCCTCCTGTCGCTGGTTTCCAGAGAGCAGAGCCCAACCCCACGCGGCTGCACCCTCCTGTCAGGGAGTTGTAGAGAGCGAGAAGGTACCCCCTGAGCCTCCTTTTCTCCAGGCTGAACACCCCCAGCTCTCTCAGCTACTCCTCACAGGATCCCGCAGCGATCCGGGCGTTTTTTACGCCGCTGCCA
>VZRL01002161.1:726792-876921 GCA_013397895.1 Origma solitaria
CGGTGGGGTAGGGTGATTAACGCGGTGTTAATTGGTGCCGGCAGCTCGCAGACCAGTTCTGTAACGCCATCGGAGTGCTGCAGCAGTGCGGCCCGCCGGCCTCCTTCAGCAACATCCAGACTGCCATCAACAAGGATCAGCCCGCGAACCCCACGGAAGGCAAGTGTGGCTTCCTGCATCTACTGACTAAATGCGAAAGTGTTTTGGTGTAGTGCGCTCGGGAATGCAAAATCCGGGCTCAGCAAACAATTCCCCCAGTAGTTGGTGGAGTGTGATGGAGGTTTAGTCGTGAATGGATGTCAGCTGCATTTTCTGCATAACATTGTGACAGCAGAATTGTGCTTGTTTCCAGTCATTCCCTAAGTGAGTGCCTGAGTTGTGCTGTGTTTTGTGCAGAGTATGCCCAGCTGTTCGCAGCTCTGATTGCTCGCACTGCCAAGGATATCGATGTTCTCATAGACTCCCTGCCCAGTGAGGAATCCACAGCAGCTTTGCAGGTATGAGTCTTCCTAATTCCAGTATCAGAACGTTTCTGAAGGCAAACTTCCTTTTTTTTTTTTTTTTAGACACATTTTCTTATTTCTAGGCCATGTCATCTTGAAAAATGGTTTTCATACAAACCTGAATTTTCGTGAGGGTAGCCTGTGAGTACTTATTGGTTTAGCAGAAATAATGAACTTAGATCTAGTTCTAAATGTGATTATACTCTTATATAGTGACAGTATTTCAAACTTAGTTTTCTGTTAGAATGTTACAGAAAAGTGCTTTTATCACACCATCACTATACTGGAAACTGCTCACCCTTTTTTCAGATACTAACAGAACAGATGGAACAGTACTGATGCTTTGTGCATTGTTTTGTTTGTTTTTTTCCCTTGGATAATATTTCATATTTTCTCACATTTCAGTTTGTAGCTGCAGAACCAACACTTTTCAGAAGTCTTTTGGTTGTTCCACATTGTTTTTGATTAAAGAGTTTGCAGGGTGTTCTTTAAGTTCTTCAGCTCTGTTCCAAAACAGTTCCATCACTTTTCAATAACAAGGCCAAACTTGGTTTTTAATTTGGGGGGTTTTTTGTTATTTCTATAGATTTTTGCCTATTAAACAGTATTGTTTTTTTTCTTTTTGACTCTTAACTGCTAGATTTACGTGAAGTATTTTCTTTTTGGAATGTAGAAAGGATGCAGGGTGCTGTTTCCCTGACAACCATGATGATCATCTTTAAGAAGTTTTTAAATCTGGGTTGATACTCTGTAACCATTCAAACACATTTTACAAAAGACTAATACTAGATGGGACAAACAGAAATGACTTGGCAGTGGCATCACATTTTGTTTTAAACAGAGGAGGTTAAATTTGGAAACTTTGCAAGTCACAGTAATTGCTGAACATACTAATTGGGCTCGTTAACACCAGCATAATTTCATGTAAGTGCATTTTTAATAGCTGAAGACAGAATGCCTGCTGCAGACAAATTCCAGTTTCTTCCGTGACTGAGCAGGATCTGATCAAAGTGGCAGCTGATGTGAGCAAAGCAGGGTGCACCAAAAGGAGGAGCTGGTTATCCAGTGGGGAAATGCTTTCCTTAGAGGTGATACTTCAACAGTTTCTTGCTGTCTTAATGAAGAACTTCATGCCATGAGAATTTCTGGTATTTTCTGTCTGGTGTGGTTTTAAGATAAATTAACTTCGATCACTTCCTGATAGATTAGCTTCCCTCACTTACTGATTCCAGTTTTGATTTTTATTTTCTGCTGCTTAATTCGATGCAGTATTATATATTCTGACAGTCTTCAAAGAAACAGTTTTGAAGGTGCTTGAAACACTAAAATATGCAGTATAGGTTTTGTTGAGAAGTGATAGATAATACTTGGCTAAGAGATGTACTTAGGCCAGTCTGCTTTTTTTAATACTAAAGTTATCTTGGTGTGTGTTTCAGATCTGAGTCTTGTCTTAAAGAATAAAAGACCTGCTACACTAATGCTCAACACAATTTACCTGCTCTTTTTGAGATCCCTTTTAGTGAAGTTGACAGTACAAATTCTGTGAATTAGCTGCAGTCAACTATTGAACAACTGAGACTGAAATAGTTGAGCTGGATTCTAAATTTCAGTCTTTCACCTTTGCCACTTCTCTGACCCTTCCTCCAAGGGCTATCAAGTCCTTCACTCCTACATCAACCTTCATTAAAGACATCAATCTTGCAGAACACAAGTTGAATATCTGGATAGAATTTGATAGTTTGTATAAGCAGGACTTCTTAAGGACCTGTATAACTACTTAGAGAAAATACTAGTTTGAAACTATTTTGCTTTGCCTTTTCTGTTATTCTGTTAGAACAAGTTTTAGTCGATTTAAATTTGCTAAATATTTTAAAGTATTGAAATATTTTGAAGTTTAAATGTTTCATTTCACTATATTTTGTCTAACTGAAAAGCAGTTTGGTACTGAAGAAAAGAAGTTAAATAATACAGTTTCATCTGAAAGATGCTATTTAATGAAAGGTTTAAAGTCTGCTGAGTAGAGATCCTTTCAGTTGAGAATAAATATTCCTCATAAGAAGAGCTATACTGAGCCGAGAGTCATAGCATGAAAGAAGCTAAAATTCCTATTTAGTATTTTTTGGTGTTTATTCCTTGTGGATATGCACTGGTTTGGACTGCAAGCCGTACCAAGTTGCTCTGAAGTTTTTAGGATGTAACTGAGGGGCTAAAAGAGAACCTTCCTTTTTTTAGGGAGCACCAGCTGTTCCCTCAGCATCCTTGAGTAGCAAAGTCAGTTTTGGGCTCTGTTGAAGATCCGTGTTTTTCCCTGTTGCCCAGTATCAAAAGAGGAAACTCTTGAAACAGTGTTAAAACAGTGAAATAAAAAGCAGGCCTTTTGTGGAAGCTTCCAGGTGTCTTGATGATCATGGGCGTGGCTTTGGATTTCTACAATTTTATAAGTTTAACAAATTAGCATAACTAATAAATATTGTCCAATTAGAAGAGTAGTTGGTTAGGTAATTTTCCCTGGATTCTGCTCCGTTGGAATTGCTCCAGGAGCTTTGCCCCATTTCTTGTGTCTTCTCAGATTCTGGTTGGAAAACAAAACGTCCTTGTCAGGCTGCTTCTTCTTAAGAGTATGACTAAACGGAGTTCCAAGTCTGCATTGGAAGGATTAGCTTATTGCCCTAAAATCAAAGAGGAGAGTAGGAAAAATACTAGGAGCTACATAACTATGTAATGGTAGCCTACAGAGCTACACATACATGAAAAATAGATAAAAAGCAAAAAATCTTTCGGCGTCATGCCGGTTTTACTTTGAAGGCTGCGAGCCTGCACCGGCTGGAGGAGGAGAACCACGAGGCGGCGGCGCGGCTGGAGGAGGTTGTGTACCGCGGGGATGTGCTGCTGGAGAAGATCCAGAGCGCGCTGGCCGACATCGCCCAGTCGCAGCTGAAGACGAGGAGCGGCACCCACAGCCAGCCCCTGCCCGACTCGTAGCGCCAGAGGGCAGCATGGCCCTGCCCGAGAGCCTCGGGAACGCCTCTGGATGCACCGGGAATGGAGCGGCCGGCCCGGCCGTGCCGCGGGGCTGCCCCGCGCTCTGCTCTGCCTCGGGAGCAGCGGCTTTGTCACAGCTCGGCTGCGGGTTTTGCGTGGGAAACGCTTCTGTTCTGGATCTGTGTGGATTGATGTGTGTTTTCTTGGCTTCAAATGAGCTTTCCCTTCACAAAGATGACTTCAGTCGAATTTGTTACATATTAGAAGTATTTGTATAACTTAGTCCCACTACGGTCATGGTATGGTTTTTTTGTAAACCTCAAACATATTTGAATTGGCCACAGTTCCCTGGAGACAGTGCTGTGAATACCGTGGTGGTCATCTGTTTTAATGAACAGATCAGTAATTAAACATTCCTATTGCTGACTGGCTGGTTTACGACCCTTTACAGAGCCTGTAAAAGGGTAAGTAAACTCTCATGTTTGCAGAGTGATTGTTCTTGTCATTGGCATCTCATTTACAAAGAAATAAACCTGCAGGTGTCTGATATTGACACATATTATTCTTTGTAACTCACAAATGAGCCTTTGACTCCATTGTTGCCACTGACACACTTGCTCGCTCTTGCTTGTGCTGCTTCTCTGCTTTTGCTGATGGTCTGTATTCTCTTGGCAACTGGTGAGTGCCTCTAAAGCAGGCTGTAATGAGGAAGCATTGGATGACTGGATAAAAATTAGCAGTGAGAAAACTGAAAATAGCTTATTACATAAAGCTGCTTTTCAGTGTAAGCAGTGGCTGCCACATGAATGCTGTGATCATAAGCAGCAAGATGCCTGCTGTCCCCAAGGTGCTCTAAAGAGGTGCTTTTATCTTCACACACTCAATCAGTGAATGCATTTTTGCTCGTTTTTCCAGGACTATAGAAATACCAGCATCTGTTTTGGTACTTAAACCAAAGCAGCCGATAATACAGGGTTCACAGCATGAACTTGGGGTTAAGCTTGATCATTTTCTGTATTTTTGAGTTACCCGCCTTGTTGTTGCACGATGTTGTTTGTTGCCACATAACATTTGCTCATTTCCTGATCAAAATAACCTGTTCCTATATTTTGAATACACTGTCATTGACTTGAAAGTTACACATGGTGCTGTTGTATCCAGACAAATGAGAGCAATTCAAATATGCTTTTAGCATGCTCATCCTTAAGGAATGAGATGCAGCCTCTCTCACTTGACTGCCCCAGTGAAAGAACAAGTGTAGCACAACACAGTGTTTTGAGGATTAAAAAAGACAAAGGTGTTCCTACCTCTAACAAATACTAAAACCGGAAGTACTTAATCAGACTGGTATTTCATTGCTTAATAAATTTAGTCTGCTCTTGTGAAACTCTTGTACTATCAGATTCTGCAGAAGGAAAAAGACATTGGAGAGTGAACAGGCTACAGTACAGCCAGAGGCCTGTGGCAATGTATCAAGCCACGTGTCCTTTATTTATTATGCCCATGTCCTGGGGAGGCTTGAGGGGCCAGATTTTCATTTGAAGTCAGTCACAGGGCCTGGTTTTGGTTTTTCCTGGAAAAACTGTGTCCAGTGCATCTCAGGATGGCTGGGATTAGGGTGGGGTGAATGTTTGTTTGTTTGCGTGTTTTTTTAACTAGTGGACTTTGTGGTTTTTGGGGTTTTTTTTTTGAGAAACCTTAAACTGAGATTTTGTATGTTGCTGGAAAAGGGGTTTGATCTTCTTAGTAGATGCCTTGTTACTGCATAATGTGTGCATCATCTCACAATTGTTAAGTTGGGAAATGTGGAAGACGGTGTACATCTTCAGGAACCACAGTTCTTTTCATTTCATATCCTTCTCGATTTTTATACTTGAAAACTGCTGTATTTCTGCAGCCTGATACTGCCTAACTGTGGAAGCTCTTCTAGTTGATGTTTGTTTGAATATGCTAGCCCACTTCATGTTAAAGTGTGTTTCTGTATCAAACAGTTAATCACACTTGGAAGTAAACCTTAACCAGAGGTAAAAGTAAGCTCCCTTGTAAGTATGTTTGATTTTTCAATACTTTAGTTCTTACAAATCTTCACCTGCTCTTTCACAATCTGCAGCTCAGTCAACAAGGTTTGTATCTTCTGTTGGGTCTGACACAAAAAAGGAGGGGAAACATCGGTTTGCAGCAATGTCTGATGGACCAAGCATTAATTTTGGGCCTGGAGGTGTGGATTTCTGTGCTGATTTGTCCAGCTGCTGCTATTGGGGTTTGAACATCTCTGTTCAAATCACACTGTGTAATGGTAGTGATCTCCTTGTATTCAGGCAAGAATTGTAGGGCATGCAGGATTACTGGGTCTGTGTCATTTATAACATAACATATTTTTAACACATTTGTAACACATTTCTAACATTTATAAGCGGGAGGAATCATAGAAACATAGGGAATGGGACCTTAAAGATCACCTCATTCCAGCCCCCTGCCATGGCAGGGACACCTTCCACTGTCCCAGGCTGCTCAGAGCCCCATCCGGCCTGGCCTGGGACACTGCCAGGGATCCAGGGGCAGCCACAGCTTCTCTGGGCACCTGTGCCAGGGCCTGCCCACCCTCGCAGGGAACAATTCCTTCCCAATATCCAATCCAAACCTCCTCTCTGTCAGTGTGCAGCCATTGCCCCTTGTCCTGTCACTGCAGGCCCTTGTGAGGAGTCTCTCTCCATCTTTCCTGCAGGCTCCTTCAGGCACTGCAAGGCCACCATGAGGTCACCCCAAAGCCTTCTCTTGTGCAGGTGAACAATCCCAATTCCCTCAGCAGAGCTTTCCTCCCAGCAGAGCTGCTCCATCCTCTGCTGCCCTTGGTGTCCCTGCTCTGCGCTGGCTCCAGCAGCTCCCTGTCCTTGCTGTGCTGGCCCCAGGGCTGCTGCAGCCCGGCAGGGGGGTCTCAGCAGAGCAGGGCAGAGGGGCACAATCCCCCCCCTGCCCTGCTGCCCACGGTCTCGGGGTGCAGCCCAGCACAGGGCGGGTTCTGGGTCCCAGCTCTCACCCACAGCACCCCCAGGTCCTTCTCCCAGGCCTGCTCCACCTGCTCATCCCCAGCCTGTGCGGCATTGGATCTTGCCTGAGAAGCCTTGACTGCCTCCGAAATATTAACACTGGAGTGAGGGGGGTGAGGGGAGAACAAAGGGGACACAGCGACTGGTAACAAACGTATCAGGTTACCTGCGAGAGCTGTGAAAGGAAACTTCGGCTGAGACAAGAGAATAGATGGAGGTAAAGCACAAGGGAAGAAAACAAAAAGTGTTGAGCAATGTCTGCATGTTATGTTGGACAAGGAGTACTGCCCAGTGAACAAACTGTGCTTTGAAGAAAGAAAGTACAGAGCATAATGGAAAATTCCATTAAAAACAATTTCAACCACTTCAAATGAGCAGGAGCATCTCATGCTGGGAATCCATACAGCCCACTGGCAAAGATGTTGGAATCAATTTAGTAAATATAAGCAACTGATCAAAACCTAGTCTTCTTTACTCTAAACAACTATGCTTGGAGGAAAGGAACACCTCACAGCAGCTGTTCTCTTTTTCAGATAAAAGAACACAGAGAAATTTGTACACTTGTTTTTAAAGGTACTGGGAAAAGTGCATTAACATCGTTTTAGCTTAATGTCTACATGAAGTTAATTTTGGCTTCTGTTGCACATGATCTTGGGAGGTCTGGGAGCTTCTGCTGTGTGGGACATGGGGAAAGTGTCTTGGTCATCCTCACAGACTTGACACCAGAATATCTTAGGAGTTTTCAACAGTACAGGCCAGAGACTGCCAGGCTGGAGAGCAGCTCTGCTCAGATGGACCGCAGGGCCTTGGCAGACAGGAGGCTGAGCAAGAGCCAGCAGCTGGCCTGGGAATATAACAGGCCAGCAGCATCCCAGGCTGTATTAGAGGGAGCACAGCCAGCAGATCGAGCAAAGTGATCATTTCCCTGTGCTCAGTGCATGTTGGAGTGCACCTGGAACACTCCTACAGCTGTGGGCCCCCAGGGACAGCATGGACTGGAACACGTTCCATGTGAGGAGAGGCTGTGGGAGCTAGGCTGGGAAAAGGGATGGCTTTGGGGACACCTAACAGCAGCCTGCCCCACCTCTGGGAGCTTATGAGAAGTCAGGGCCAGGCTGTTCACAGTGGTGCTTGGCAGAAGAATGATGATGGTGGACAGAGATTGAAACAACAGAGGTTCAGACTGATCACAAGGAAAAGCTTTTTCAACATCAGGACAAGTAAATTTTGGAACGTGGTCCCCAGAGAAGCTGAAAACCCTGGGAGATTTTTCAAGCCCTGGCTGCTTAAAACTCTGACCAACCTTGCCTGACCTCACAGCAGAGTTACCTTTGGGCAGGAGGCGGAGTTAGACATGTCCTGAGGTCCCTCCTCTTGATCCTGTGGATACAAAGCTTGAGAAAGAACCAAGAAAGTGTTAAGGGATGTTATGTCCCCATTATAGAAAGGCAGATCTGGAGGGCAGAAAACTTGAGGTATCTCATATCAGCCTCATTCCTATTGATGACACTTTGTGATGTGCTGAGAGGCCACTGAGTTGACCTTATGTGTGGTGTGAAATTCCACGCTCTAGCGACCCAAGTTTCCAACAGGTGCCCTTGGAGAGTGTGATATGCAAAATCCACATCCTACACTTAGAGAAAATTGATCTGTCAGATGATGCTGACTCACTGTTAGACAAAGGCAGACTCCTCTACAGAAAGAAATTGTATTTGTGTTTTATAGAGCTTGTTATGTAGTCTTACATAAGAAATAACGAAAGCCCAATTTACAGGCATCAAACCTGAGGCTAGAACAAAAGTTTTATTCTAGTTTTTTCTTTAAAAGCTTGAATGACTTTTATTGACTTAAGAACAAATTGCTGATTGACTGCCAGTAACTTTTTACCCGAAACCCATGTTCTAGCGACTAAGAGCACAGAAAACAAAGTTGGCCAGCTTTTTTTCCATGTTTCAGGTATGTCAGACACTGTTTTAGGTGCTTGCAGGAAGTGGCATCCACAGTGGAAATGATCTTCAGGAAGTTTCTGTCTGTTTCAGTATTTGTAGTGTAACATGCTTTGTAGGAATGCAGCTTGACAATGACTACATGCTGTTTGTGTACACTTAGTTGCAGGTTTTACGTTTGTTTTTGTTTCTTGGAAAGCCTTGTAGAAAACCTGGCTTGTTGACTATAGCTAGACAGGCAGACCAGCAATTTTATATTCTTGCTGCTGCTGTTCTCATCCAGCATGTTCACCTCCTGCTCTGAGCACAAAGGATTGTCTATTTTACAGCTCTTTACACCATCATGGTTCTCCTGAATTTGTTTATACCTCACACCGAAGAAGCACACAACAGTGCAGTTTTCCCCGACCATTTTAACTTGATGTTTGCTTACTGTAAATATTACTACGGTCCTGGGTTTAGCCTCTTACACACTTCACTGAAGGCCTAAATGAATTAATTCTGTGAAGTGGAAATTTGTGGCTGAGTAGGGACTGTAATTTGGCTGCAGGACATCCTTCCTCTACCCTGTCCACTGAAAAATAGAAGATTGGAATAAAAGCCCTCTTTCAGGAAAAAACGTGCTCCATCCTATGGCTGTGTGGGAAAGCAACTAACTACACATTAACTTTCCACAAGTGCTAGAGAAAATCCGAATTGTTCCCAAGCCATTATCCCAGGGACAGAAGCCACATTCATGAAAAGCACAACACCTTTGAAGCTAAGAGCTCAAAAGAAGAGGGGAGAGTTTTGAATCTCAGAGTTGCACCTGAGATTGTGGAGATGGGGCTTCTGCAGGAGTTTCTCTGGTGCTTTCTCCAGGTGTTGCAGAAAAATGAATAGGAAGAAGTAACAATTTATGTGCTTGGAAAAACAATGGGAAAAACAATGGAAGGCAGATTTTATTTCAGCGCTGAAGAAGGTGGATGTAGAAAGAAAAATGTCTGGGCGGTCAGGATACAGTTGTTCACAGTCTAATGAAGTGTGCCTTTCTGAAAGGAAGGTTCCCTCTCTCTGTTTCCTTTCCAGAGGTATCAGAAAAAATGTGGGTTCTGCTGACAGTCAGCCCACCATTTTATTTTGAATGCTCATGTCAGCAAACAATATAAGCAAGGATTAATTCCAGAAACTGGGCAGTGTTCAGGTGAACCTCTTGCATGTGCCAGTGAGCACCCTGAATGTGTATTGGACTTGGGATTGAAGGGGCAGCTTTGGTAACGGAGGTTTCCCCTTGGTGGTGTTTCAAAAACGGCAATAAGCTGCTGCCAAGAAGCTTTCCCTGTGTGGCAGTGCAGTAATTTGTCCAACTTCTGCTGAAAAAAAGCCTCGAAAATCGTGCAGCTGTTGTCAAATGGTGATTGATGGTGTGGAAGCAGATATTCTCTTTCAGTACCAGGTACGTGTGTGTAAAGCCAAGGGAGCATCCTGACTGTCCTGGCCACCATAAAGTGTGGCATGTGCCTCTGTGCAACTCCTATGTGATTTACAGAGAGGCACAGTGTAAAGTGGTGGAAGGGAAGCACTGCAGCAAAGAAGAAAAAACGTTTTGGACTAATTCAAGGGCAGCGAGTGAGTGTGTAACGCCTACTTCACGGCAGATCTCCTAGCGTCCCTCCTTCTCTCTCCCTGCAGCATCAGGCTGGGCTAGGGCTGCAGCATGGACATGCCTTCAGCCTCAGCAATGTAGAGGCCCTGTCACACCTAAATTTGATTACTAAAGGATGCATTATGTCATCCTCCTTCCCCGAAAGGCACTGAGTTTGAACATAAAACGATGGAACTGGTTCAAATGACACGGTTTTAATTTGTACCGTGGAGCCAGCTATGGAAAGGTGCTTCAGCTGACTTCATGCATCCAAGAGCCCAAACCTGAGTGCTTTAGCAAAGGAGAGCTGACATTCCCATACACAAGCCCTTAGGCTTTCAGTGTGCCAGACAGATCCACAGGGAGCACAGGGTGGGATCTGCCCCTGCAGTAGTGGTCAACAGCAAGAGAAATCCTTCCTGCGGTTCCAACAGGCTGTGGAGGAGTTCCCTCGTGTGCTGAGAGGAGTGAAATCCTCCGGTGAGGCAGCGTGAGCAGCTCTGCCTTGTCCTGGTGTGCTCAGGCGTGCAAAGGGTAATTCTGCTCTGAGAGGTATTTTTCAGCTGAGAACAATTGTGTTTAGCTGCTTCCTCTGCAGGTGTTTGCAGCAGCTGCAGGTGAATGAGTAGGGATCCACTTGCACCTGTGTGGGTCCTAACACCTGGTCTTTAATTGACAATTAAAAGTAATTGAGTAATTAATCCTTTCCAACCTCTCTAACATGAGAAGGAATTCAGGAAGTGAGGCATGTTAAGAGGCAGTGTTTTTAATCTTAGGTGTAGCTGGGTAGTGAGGGATCAATTTTCTTTTCACTAAGGTTATGTCATGAGCTTGTATTTATGATTTAACAAAATGGCTTGGCATCTGTAGATGCCAGTGATCCTTAACTGTGTGACTTGTTATTTATGACTGGGTCATATTTAATTGTCTGTTGTGTAACAGCGGATATTAACCTCATCTGAAGTCCTGACTTTGATGGGCTGTGGGCTACACAGTAAATTATAGGATAAATATAAAAAAAACATTCCTTTCAGAGAAAATCTATCAGGAAGAATCCTATGGAGCAGAGTCAGAAATGAATCTGATCATTAGGGTAATAAAATGATAATATTTACCACAGTAAGCAAGTTTGTGCCTATATTCTGCACAGCTCTTTAGGCTTGGTGGCTGCCAGAATAAAGCTGCAATAACAGAACTTCTGAAATAATGAAGTTAAAGTGCAAAGGAGTTGTTGTTCCCTTCATAAAGGGAAGTTGTGGTTCCTTTCTGTCCATCACATCTGACACTGAGGGACAGCAGAATTTTGGCAGTTAACTCTACGTTTTCCAGACTCACCAGTGTTCAGAGCAAGTCATGTTGTGACATATGGTTTCTCAAAAAGACATCATGCCCAGCCTTAGTGACAGGGATTGTTCAAATTATTTGTTACCTCTCCATGCCATGGAACTGGATTATTTCTTAGATTATCCAGGCACTTAATCTAACAAGTTTCTTACTCCTGCAGGGAATGGCACCTTAGCAGTGCCCTTGATCACCTCTGCTTGCTTCCTGTGGTTTCCCAGTACTGGTGGCCCCTGGGCCGCAGTGGTGTGGTTTCCGTGTTTGGGGTTGTATCACTGGGTTTTTTGGAACTAAACACTACATGGTGCTGTGCAGTTTGTCTTGCCCACTCTGGCAGCCCCTTCAATTTTCAGCCTTGTCTTTGTCCTTGCTACATTAATTCCAGTGTTGACAGAGATTTATTACTCTGCCCCACTGAGGTCAAGGGAATGGGATTTCCCAGAAATGGGAGAGCAGGACTGCACTGGAATGCTTGCAAGGAGACATTGCACTGCAGACCTTTTAATTCTCCTTTTTCCTTGTGATTCATAATCCTGACGTACTCAGGAACTCTCGACCAGACACAATAGAGCCAGCTGCTGCACTTGCCAGAAATGCATTGTTCTGGGATTTTAACTCCATGCTAAAAAGTGTGCCAAAATTGCTTACAGGGAGGCACTCTTCCTTGTTGTGACCACCTGGATGGATTCCTTTCTTTCAAAATCTTCACACCAGTCCTTTGAGAGCACATCTTCAGGTTAGTCTTTTAGTCTAGAAGAACACAGAGTTGTAGAGAAAAAGAGTCTCTGTTTAAACTATTTGTGGTCAGGTTTGCTTACAGTTTGCAAGGGATACCCACACACCACTCTGTAAAACGTTAGATTCCATGCCAGGCTCTTCTCTCAAAAATGTTCCACTTCGCCTGGAGTCACTCAAATTGTCACTCATCCAGACAGACAGATTGAGAACGCGTAGATGTGGTTCATGTTCTAGTGTGAGTCGATATCTCCAAGGGGAGGAGGGGAGTCACAGCTTCCAGTCCTTGCAGAGACACAGACACAGTAAAACTGGAAAAGCAATGCAAAGATTCACCATTCTAGAATAGTCTGTAACTCTAGGTCGAATAGTTTCAGGTGCTGAGCAGGGAGATGAATAATCCCATTTCAGAGACTTCAGGGAGTTCTCAGATTGACTCCGCAGCCACAGACATTCAAAGAGATAACAATTCTTGCCTCTCTTAAGGGTAGGCAGGCTTGACAGAAATGCTCCTGGAACAGACACTTGAAGCAGGAAGCCCCTAGAACAGCTAGACTTGGTGGCCAATTAAACTGAATAAATGAAGAAGAGTTATTAGAAAACGAAAGGTGAACACTGTGCACAATGCTTTATTATTGCAATAAAAAATTGCACCGATACCCCATCTGGAGGAGCAGGTGTTACTCTTTGTCCATTCCAACCCTTTGTCACCAGGGACAGATCCACAACAATGACCAAAGGCGCAGTGTCCTCTGGACATTAGACTAAAATATGAAACCTGTCTTTTTAGAGTTTCCTGTCTGAAGCTGATTTGCTCCCCCATGCAGCCAGTGAGGTGCCACCAGCTCACAGACAGCACAATAATGCTCCAAAAACCAGGAAACCATTTAGTCAGGTTTTTAAAGCTTGTATGCCTTAATGTTGCAAAGGATGGAGATATACAATAAATAAACTTTGTGAAATGGGTATAAGTTGGGGGGGGAAATAACCTGATTGCCTGAAAGGTTGAGAGAGCCAGAATATATCAACAAAGTGCTTTAATTACTCTTTTTATTGCCTCTGTCACTGTCAGCTTTCAGAAAACTACCTAAGTGTCTTGATTTGGAGGTAGAAAAAGGAGTCTGGGATGACTCACAGGTGTCTGGAAAGGCCAGAATATTTCTCTGCTTGCATGTTTCATCACATTATTTTCAAGAAATTACAGTCAAGTGATGTCACCCAAGGAAAATGTCATCCCACAAGGGCTGCCCACAAGTTTGCCTTTATAAAGAAGGTTGAATAGTTCAGTCTGTGTTAATGGTTAAGCTGACCAGACATTTCTCACTAATCACAGCAATTTTCATGACTGTCTTTTTGTAGAGGCCATGGGACAGGGGTTCTGCAGACTTACCTCATTCCCAAATCTGCCATGTTTACTTATCACAGAGATCTGTAGATACCTACTTTGGCATATCAATGTTAAAAACAGCTTCAGGTGCTGAGCAGGGAGATGAATAATCCCATTTCAGAGACTTCAGGGAGTTCTCAGATTCACTCCACAGACTCAGAGTGATACAATTCATGCCTCTCTTAAGGGTAGGCTGGCTTGACCTAAATACTCCTGGAACAGACTTTAACCAGGAAGCCCCCAGACACAGCTTGTCAGATTTGGTGGCTAATTAAAATAAATATAGGACAGATAATAGAAAGCGAAAGGTGAATATTGTGCACAAAGTTTCGTTATTGACTACTGAGGTGACCATATCATCCTTTAACAATGTCTCTCCGCTAAGGCTGCTCATGTGCCATCTGAGAACCCAGATGGGTGTCTGTACGGAGGAGATTGGTACTCTCTGCTTCTGGTCAGTGAATTATGTGCCTGTCCCACACTCCCCAGGGCCAGACCCTATTTACAGACTCATGAAAAATACAGATGATTATTCTGATCTGAGGTATGTCATTACAGCAAAATTATTCCAAGCGATACAAAGAGGGAGGAGAGTAACTCACTGATAGATGATAAACATAGAATACTGCAGGCATCACACAATTGCTAACCTACTATTTCTGCATCTGGTCTCCTTGACCCATCACCCCTTTTACCTTTACACTGAGTTGAAGCTAGGAGAGGAAATAGTTTCCATCTTCACCTCTCTCCTCCCACCCTTCCTAATTTTTTTTTCTCCTTTATTAATACTTACTCTTACTTGTGAAGGTCGAGGTGTTTGTGAGCTTATAGTTCCCTCCCAGCCAGGACGGATACTGTGTGTGCAGTGGGCTATGGGGTGACAGCTCTAAAATATGGAAGCAGCTTAAAATAAAAAACAGCTCTAAAATCAGGAAATTTAAAACAGCTCTAAAGTATGGAAGCTCTGTCCCCCTTGGGAAGCTCTGCCCCCCTGTGATTTGAGGCACAATATTTTCCACGTGGCATTGCTGGTCTCCTTAAATGGCAGGCAAGCAGTTTGCTGAACTTTTTAATGTACCTCTGGGTTTTTCACAATATAAAAATAAACCTGTCCTGACCTCTTTTGAACCCATTTCTTAGGAACACGATGGTGGAGGTTTCCAAAACCTTTCAGGAAGCATTTTAAGTACAGTGCATTAGACTTGGCCTTCTTCAGAAGCCTGATTCAGCACTTAGGTGTGGGCACAGCCTGGTCTGTTGGTACAATACCATTCACTCCAAGCTGTGCGTGTCCTGAACTGCCTCTGCTGGGAAGCAATGGATCAGCCATCTCATCGTGCTCCCTGTCTGCCCCCAGACTTACTGCAGAAATTAATGATCCGAGCAAGGGACTAAATCAATTGAATCCCAGCTATTTACTCTGGAGAATGCCAGTGTCAGCTGGGGCTGCTGTAGCCAGCTCTGTTTATTGGTCCATGCACACTGTGCAGTAAAACACCAGCTTGAACCCAAATGTCAGACCCTAGCATCCCCAAATGTCAAGGAAAACTGGATCCAAGCCTGCCTTTAGCACAGCCAGTTTTCCCTCAGTGTTGGCTGAACCCCATCCTAGCTCTGCTGGAGGGGCAGAGTGAATGCTTAGAAACACAGATGGTTCCTGCCCCCTCAAAGGCAGCTGCTGTCACCACTGGCCTGAGGCTGGGGGCAATTTCTATAATCCAGCATTTTCTGTACCTGACCTGGGCCCTGGGCAAGCCCAAATTGAGCTGCCAAGTCCCCTCTAGATTCCCAAGTGACACCTTGCTGCACACAGTAAGGGCTCTTCTTGTCAAGTATTACACACAATTATTCCTGGATCTGATCCATAAAGCAAATGCAAGTCAGGTTTGATAATTGAAGTAATGCATGCTGTAAGGCTTTAAATCCTAAGCACATTCTCCAGCTTTACCCCTAAATATCCAAACCCAATCCTATATCTTATGCATGTAAATATGTACACAGCCACTCCACACACATGCAATGTTTGTCTCTGAATGCAAACTTGCACTGGTATTTAACATTTTCATTTTATTTTACGTGTGACTCAAAGTGTAAAAAGAAATCCAAGGAAATGACAATGATTAGGGATCATCTTACTGTCCTACCACTTGTGTTCCCTCCATTAGGACAAATTTCTCTAGGTTGTGCCACAAAGGGAGGACCGCTAATAACTGAGGCTTCCCTGGCTGTCAATGCATCTCCCTCGCACCACACTCTCCCTCTTTCCTTGGATCCTCCTCTCCTTGTATGTTTTCCCCCCTTCCCACTCATCTTCTCACAGGATATGAGTAACTGTCCCTGAAATCAAGTGAGTTACTCACTTCCTGCAGCAGGGAACTCAGATCCCTGCAGTGCACATTCTGCAGGATCACACCAACATTGCACGCCTGCTCCGGAGTGGGAACAAGCTCTGAGAAAACTGCCTTGCGAGGTTTCTAGCATTTCATGGCTTGTATCTGGTGGGGGAAAAAACCTCTGAAAGGCTGTTTCATGGAATCATACAGAATGAACAGTCCTCATTTAAAACTGGTTGTTATATAGGTGTAATTAATGTTGTTATTTAAATGATGTTTCATGGAAAAAGGACCATAATCTTGTATTTATTTTGAGGGGGTTTTATCACTTCTTGGTTTTGTCAAGTGCTTGTTTTTTTGGTTTTTTTTTTTTTCAGTTCTCTATCGCTTTGTCCAGGAAATTATGTTTTGTATTTACAAAAAATGTCTTACCAGAGTTAGAGATATGATCAAATCAAATTGTTGGATCTGAATAGTTCCAGTCATCCGTGGATGAAGCTTGTTAGAAACATCCTCAAGTGCTTGAATCTCTCTCCTCTACTCTAGGAGCCCCTGAAGCCCATCTAGAGTGAACTCTGCCCTTTTCAAGCAGACTGACTGCATCTTTAGATATTTACTCACACTTCCTCTTGAGGCACAAACCTCTGAACCACAGCCTCACAAGCCCTTCTGAAATATGCTGTGGAGCTGATACCAAACAACAGCAAGGGCTTACTGTTAGTCCTGCTGCATCCCCACAGAGCAGCTTGGAAATCTGGCTGATGATGATCAGGAGAGGAGCTGTTGGGAGAAAACGCCTCGTGCTTGCGTGGGCTTGTGCTGGGACTTCAGTTAATTCTTTTCACTCTAGGACTTGGATGACAAACTAGAGTTGAGATAGACAACATTTCAAGGTGGTTTTCTTACATGGAAAACTCCCATTTGGCCTGGATGTGTTTAAAAAAAGACAGGAGGTGGCACTCAGTGCCATGGTTTAGTTGATGAGGAGGTGGTAGGTCATAGGTTTGGACTTGATGATCTCGAAGGTCTTTTCCAACCTAATTCATTCTGTGATTCTGTGATGAAACTCTTAAACCTGTAGTAGCACTTGTGGTTGTGTTTTCAAAGCTAAACGAGGCAGCACCATGAGAAATGGTGGCATAGTATTTCCGGAAAATATCCACTCTTAGGGGGAAGAAGCAGCAGTACAAAAGGTGTTTCACGGGAGTACACGTGATTAGCCATGCAGAGAAGACCTCTATCCATACCAGTTGAAGCCAGAGGTAAACACCAATAACTGCAATTTTCAGATTAAGAGCACAGAAATAAACAGAAATTTTAAGTCTAAGGGTGACTTAAAAGTGCAGTGTATGGAAGTAACACATACAACACGAAAGATTTCTCTTTTATTCCTCTCTGAACAAAAAAGGTGAGATAATGATACACCTGTCAGAAGCTCCAGATGTTTGTAAGAGCTCTTGAGCTCCAAGAGGTTGTGCTCCTAGAGAAAATCCTCAGGATTCCTGCAAATCCAGCTGGAGTTAATTAAGCCTTCTGAAAAGAAAGTACAGAAAGGCCATGCCCACAGGTCACATCTGAGTTCCAGAGGAGACGCCAAGGAGCTGTCTGGGGGCTCACTGACATCTCAGAGCAATCCTGAAAATGCTGCTCTCACCAGGAGCGATTTCTGTCGAAGGAGCAAAGTCTCCTTATGGAGTCTCCTATGCTAATGCTCCTTTTTCTGCCCTCTCTTCACCTGCTCAATTGTGCAGCTCAGAGATCTTCATCTGCTTTTTGGGAATGCTGTCCGAAGCCTCCGCCAGGGCTGGCTCTAACCTTTGCCTGCTCCTGCCCAAAGGAAGAGCTGAGAAGCCTTGCAGTGCAGCTCAGGAGATTTTCACATCTTTTCCCTTTCCTTCGGGTTTAAAGCCCAGCTTCAAGGAACTCAAAGGCTAAATTGCCATCAGCCCTCCCCAAGCATGTTGTGTCAAGGCCCTTTACAAAGGACCTGCAGTGACGAACACAGTTTGCCTCAAAGGCTCTGTAACCACTCTCTTTATCTTCCTTTTTTTAGAGATTAATCACACTAGTTCTTTTCCTGATATAAAATCATATTAAAACCAAAAATCTTGGAAAAGCCATGGCAGGCTTTTTTTTTTTTTCCTGTGGGAGGAAGGAGGGCCACCCCATTGGCAAACTCTGATTGTTTTTTCCCTCCTAAAAGCATTTTTTCTTTGACTTAGTTTTTGCTGTGTTTCAAACCTTTGAAATAAAGACCTCTTCAACATTATTCATAGCCAGAGCACTAGAGATGTTTTTTTCTCCACAACATACACATTGATTTGTATCCTGAAATGGTTTTGAAGTATACCTGAGAAGGAGGCTGGGAAGGACAAAGGAAGGGGCAGGAAGGAGAATTAAAAGGACCAGAGAGAGATGGGGCATTCTGAGGATCAAAAAAAATCCTGAATGCTAATAATTATCTCTGCCACAGGTTAATTAGGTAAACAATAGGAAAAGAGAAAGGACTGGATAATTCAGGCTGTACGCTATGGTTTACACTGGGGGGAAAAAAGGCAATAACTGAGAATAAATAGAATGCAACAACCTGGGGAAACATTTAGGATTAAAGATGTGTATACTAAAGATGTGATTCCCTAGCTCCTTCAGGGAAAAGCTAGGAAAACAGTATTTCTGACACTTCCCATAAATGTCTTAGGAAAGCCAAAACATTTGATATTTTATCCTTATTACTTCTGAGCAAGAAAGCCTATGGGGGAAATGGATTTTTACCTCTGCTGTCAGAAAGCAGAGTGCCTTTGTGGGTGTGTGGATGTGTTTATACAGCCACAAAACCAATTTGTTTTTAAGCTTGAAGGTCACCATTAAGCAAAGATCATGGCCACAATATTGAGTTATATTTAGGGACAAAAACACAACAAAGGAACAGGATAGTCTGTATTTTGTCAATGTCTGTGACATTTTTATTACCCGTTTGTTATTGCAGTGTTATGGGAAAGTCACTGAAGCATACATTATTATTCACTACTCCATCTTCATTCCACATGCTCCAAACCAGTTAAATGTAAAACTTCTGATCAGCTGTGGAAAAGTCTGCACACGTCACAAGCGATTTTCCATCCAGCCCTCCATTTGTCACTGTCCTGGAGATAAAGTGGGGTTCAGCCACCACTTGACCTCGAGCTTTTCCTTCTAGGAATCCTTGACTAAGACCAGCCACATGGGTAAAACCCCACCCAGGTTTTTAAACCCTGTCTCTGCTTACCAGTTACAAATTCATTTTCATTCTGTTTTTAAAGTCAGTATCAAGCTGTCACAAGAGTTATTGATACTCTCTGAATAAGCATCTATTAAGCAATCATTTCCACCCAACCCTGACTCTTCCCAAGCTGGTTTGCCTGGCGCTCTGCTTATTCCAGCCTTGGAAAAATGAATTAACAATATTGCTATTACTGAGGCAGCTCTATTAAAGTCAGGAAAGCACCATCAGAAAGGTAAATCAAATTCTGTGGAGGTCTTGTAGGACTGTGGGAGAGTGCTCAGCAGATGGAATTTCCCTGTAGCTTCCCAGCCGTGCTTGCCCACTTTGCTAGTTATTTCCTGATGAAGCTGCCTGGACCTTGTCATTAAACAGCTTCTTTTTTCAAGTGAGGTGGAAGACAATAGAAATTAGTTAAACGGCAGCAGTTACCTCAGCCAGAGGTTGCCACAACAAATTCTGGCTGGCTGCAGTTGAGGTTGTTTCTCTTTTAACGTACTCTTTGTTTGCTAAATTTGTTTATCCACAGTTGGAGCCAAGAAAGCTGGAGCATCTTTTCCCATCACAGCAGCGCCACAGGGGATCTTTCTTAGCTTCATGTGGAAACTTGTGAGGCTTCCAAGAATGCTTAGAAGTCAAGGGAAACCTTCAGCTTGACTTGATCAGTTTTTCCTTCTGTTTGGAACTATGAATTAGAGGTTTCATGTTTACAGAGTGAAAGAACCCCTGTGCATCTACTGCTATGGAGAGAGCACCTGACAGCTCCTCCTGCAGTGGCAGCTCCATAGGGATCAGGTAAGAATACTGAAGCTCACATTCCCTCACACAGACTTGAAAATGTTTGTAAATGGGTCTGGTTTGCTGCTGCAACAGATCCTTAAGCAAGTGCTATCTGTACCTTCAGTTTACATTTTTGTGTTGTTTCCCCACGTGATCAGTTGCCCTCAAAATTTGCCTGTCCACAGGAACACTGCACTGGGCTTCACTGTTAAGTTTTGCTCTCTTTCCTGCATATTTGCAAATACAACCAAAGCCATCCCTACACAAAAGCTCTTCTGGATTAGGCAGGAATTTTATGTAAAGAAGGTGCATCAGAGCAGACTTGTTTGATACAGGGCTCCTGGCACATTTCCAGACAAACTTGGCACACTCATGACAGGCACTCTGAGAGCTTGGGTTTGGACTTCTGATCTTCGTCCTTCAGGATCTGAATTTTTAGAAAGAATATTGAAATTGGATGTGACTGTTTTCTGTGATCTTAACGTGGGTCTGCAGGTAAGACTGCATCCTAGGACTTCCTTCTATCCTTTCGCAAAGGAGGCAGGTACAAAAATGGATTTGGGCGAGGCCACATGTTTATTATACTGATAAATGCACAGTCACTCTTTCTGATAAGACCTGCCCTTTCCCATCACTCCAGAATCTGCTCCCATGTTTCGGGGAAATTATGAGGATACAACAAAAGTCATTTATTTCCTTTTGCTTTCTCTGGCTGATAACACACTGAACTGACTTCCTTGCACGTGTGTTATTCCTGCTGCCCTGTGAATTGCAGCTTGAGAGAAGGGTTTGTGCCTGATTTTCTGGAAAACATCAGCCACTTAACCAACTTGTCCCCTCAAGGAAGCTTTTCCAGTTCAAAATATCTCGGTGTGATTACGAGACAAGCTGCCGTGCACAAACGGTGACCTCACATGTGCCAGGACAAACAGATTGGTTTGTCATCTGCAATTTTGGGGGCAATGGCTCCATCCCTTTCACTCAATGTAGACTGGTTACATTGCCTTACTGGGACTGAATTTTTAGATGCTTCCATTTCAAGGAGGGCTTTGTAAGAGAAGGCACAGCCCTTGGCTCAGACCTGAGCAGCGCACGGTATTTACAGAGGCCAAATATCCATTACAGATATGCTCAGCTCCGGAAAGAGGAACCTTATAAAAATGAGGAACCATTTTAAAAGGCTTTAAAAGGGGCAACCATGAGCATTAAGTTCCTGCTAGCTGTATGGAGGTTGCTGAGGGGTGCCAGGCCAGTAGTTCAGTGCCTTTTCAGAAAGGCTTGAAGAAAGGGCACAAGGTGGCCAGCTTTGTTCAGCAGCAGAGCGAGAACAGGCAGCAGGAAGAAGTTCACAAGCTGAAGGCATGTCCAAAGGGAGAAAATTGAAAGGATCATAACCTCCGGCAGATTAAATGTAAAAATACAATAAAGGCGGCCAAAAAGAAGGACTTAGGAACAAAACACAGAAATTATCCAAACTAATGACCTTTCCTCTTTTAAAAAATAGAATCACAGAATCATTCAGGTTGGAAAAGACCTCCAAGATCACTAAGTCCACCCTGTGACCAATTCCTACCTTGCCAGTGAAATCAGAGCACTGAGTGCCACATTCTGTCATTTCTTGAACACCTCCAGGGATGGGGACTGCAGCACCTCCCTGGGCAGCCCCTTCCTATGCCTGAGCACCCTTTCAGTGAAAAAATTCTTTCTGATGTCCAACCTGAACCTTTTCTAATCCTGGTCAGGGACAGTGAGGAGTGTGAAGATGCATCATGTTCTTCCCCTCCTCAGGCAGCAATCAGGGCTCTCCAGGCACTTTTCATGTTGAGTGCTGTAACACTTCAATGCCCCTTTTGGACTTTGCTCACCCCCAGACCAGCACGTCTAATATTAAATACCTCCTCAGGTTGCTTCAAAGGTGTAGTTAGAAATATGAAATGACCCTCTAAGTTGTGCTACAGCTGTGTCTGTGTCATCTGTCCTTCCCAGGTTTTGAATGTTTACTTCTTCATGGAAATATGAGATTAATATTATGCTACTTATCTCATCTCCCATAGCAATGGGCAAACTTTCAAAATGTCAGTGACAGACATCCAGAGAAATTACTATCTGCCCTCCAATTCTGCCATCAGAAAATAATGCCTACTTTGCAAAAATGGGATATTTCTAAAAATACCTTAAGAGGTCCTAATCATTTCTGGGCCAGAAATAAACAGAAAAAAACATCCCTTTGAGTGGTGCATTACTCATTTCAGGGAGACTGTGGAAAGCTGACATGCTTCCTTATTTATTTTTGGGAAGGAAAAATTTCATCAGGTAATGCAGGAGAAAATACAGTGCCACATTATGCAAGGGAGTTTTAATTTAAAAGAATCAAGTACTGAAAATTCACTCTCTTGCTCCTTCAGTGAGGTACTCAGCAATTCTAAAGCTGGAAAATGCCATTAGTATCATCTTATCTGTCCCTTTCCATAACAGAAGCCACTGAACTTCATCCAATTTCCTTCAGTAATGCATTTTCTGGTTAAAGCCTAGTTTGAGTAAAAGGATCTAGTCTTGATTTAAAAACTTCTAGAAGAGAATTTGCTGTGTTCCATATTAGTCTGTTCCAATGCCTAATGGTACTCAAAAGACACATTTTATTTTTCCTGACCTTATGTACCAGCCTGGTTTGGTTTTTGGCCTCCTCTGTCTAAGGGAAGGATGAGCTCATCCCTCAGTTATATATAGTTGTGTCTAATGAGATTTGAGTATAAAAGTGAGAAGACCCAAAGTTTCAAAACTACAGAATAAGCTTCAGAAAAAAGTGAAGAGGGGAAAAAACAACCTCTGGTAAAGCTATTCACGAGAAGTGTCTACAGTAAAAGCACTCTGACTGTGGATCAGACCATGCCATTAAGAGGGAAGAGTTCTGCAGCCTTCACTAAGCAAAATGTTCACTGGCATGGGAATTTCAAAATTGTAGTGACTGATTAAGGTTTATGACATTGCTTTCCATATTTAAATGTATTTAAAATGTTTCTGATAATTGCCAAATACTTTTAACGTCCCTTCTAATGGCATCTTTTTCTTATTCCATTGTTTTAACTGCACAAGTCAGCTAGTGCAGTTAAAGACATTTAGAAATCTGCCTTTCTTGACAGAGATTTTACAGTATCAAAGAAAAGGGGTTATTACAGATTCAACATAGCCCTTGAAGTGTTCTTCTGCTAAAGACACGACTTCTTGTTGAAATGTTTTCCTGAATCAAAGCCTTAATCCCCTATACATTTAAATCTGAGTGATAGGCAAGTCTAGTGTAGTGATCCCAGGCTATCAGATAAAACCGTGCACCAGCACTGCAAATCTCTCCATGCCACAGCTCTTCAGGCAGGGCAAAGCCACGCTGGGGCTGGGAGCACACATTCGTGTTCCCAAAGAATGGAAGTTCCCTCCTGTGTCTGCCCCATCCAACCATTGTGCTGCTGTCCTCTTCCCCAGAAGCTTCAGCTCCTCCAGCTGGGTGGGAAATTCAGTGTGTGAGCCCCAGGTGGGCAGGAGGCTGCAAGACACAGCTCAGGGTGGAGCTGTTGGTGTGGCTGAGGCAGCTATTCCACCTTGCCAGGCCAGGAGAACTCAGGACAGCCTTGCCCAGGGCATGGCAGGGGTGGATGTGTGACACTGGTGCCATTTCAAGTGTTTGCAGGGGGGAGACTGATGTGGCAGCTGCTGGATGCCCACTTGGAGACTTACAGTTGTAATGCAAATTAATGGAGGAATTTCTGCCTCTAAGATCTCTTCTTTACCTTACAAAAAGCAGATATTCTGGCTAAAGTGTTTGTTAACTATGTTTTTAATCTTTTTGCCATTTAACTCCCCAGTTAACAGCAGCGATAATCCACATCCCAGAGTTCTTATGGCTGTTTTCACATCAGTGCCACTGCAGAGTGGTGAGGGCTGTTTTCTCAACAAATTCTCTGCTAAAGAATGGCAAAGTGAGGCTCATTATTTCTGCCTGCTGACAGGCCCAGTAATACAGTATGAAATCAGTTTTCCTCCAGAAAAATTATGGTAAAAGGAAAAGTCACTGAAAGGTTTGCCTCTCACAAATGAACAATAATCCATCTAACTGGGAAAGCAGAGAATTTCTTTGGCTTTTGAAAGAGCACAGCATGTATCGCCTGCACTTGGATTTCTATGTAGAAACACATGAAACATTTTTTGGGTTCACATTTGCTGGATGATTTTCCATCTAACAGTCAAATATTTCAACTTTTTACAGCTTGTCAAATGCAAAAGCAGTTTCTTTTCACCACTGAACAGAGGGAAAGCAGCAGATGCTTTTTTCTACAGCCTCAATTAAGCAGATGCTGATGGAGGATGAGAAGACTTTTGATGTTAAGGCATATTCTGGCAGCAGGCCTAGTCCTCACCAGTTGATTTGAACAAATTGGAAATAAATCTGCAGGATGAGAATTTCCAGAAATGTATTTAACTGTCAATGGAATGAGCTTTCAATAAAATTTTTACCATATTGGCAGACCAAAAGCAACTCTTGTGTGCATCATGTTCTGATCCTGAAAGTACATTTTGACCCATGAAGAGCTCCACAAGAGATGTCCTCCAAAATGCAGGAGACTTATCAGAGCATAAATGAGGACACACAAACACTGAAAGTCACAATGTGGCCTGGCCCCTGTAAGAAATTTTGGGCCCTAAGAAGAGTCTGGAAGGTTCTGAGTTGCAAAAACAACCTAAAAATAATGATGTTTATAAAGAATCCTGGCAGTGGCATGTTGCAACAGAGCTGTTTTCTTTCCTTCAGAAAGGGCTCACACTCATTATCAGAGTCAGTGATTTTCCCGGATATATTCATTTGGCTCCATTTCCCTGTGCTTTACCACCATGCCAAAAGAAATGCTTGCCAAAGATAAATTCACAGATCTGGCAGGCTAGGAGGAGTCTCAGGAGATCATCTCGTCCAACATCCTGCACTGAAGAAGGCTAAAAGGATCTGGACACCATCCTGACATTTTTATCTTCACCTTAAGAAATCGATATCCCTGGGTAGTAACACTTTGCCACACTTTCAGGTATCCTGATATCTCGCTGAAATCTTTTAGACAAAAGGGAAACTGATTCCTTTTTGCTCACCCCTAAATGGACAAGCAGAGTTGTTGCCCCACCTGCGTCAATCCCTTTCAAGATGCTGCACGTACCATTTCTCAGCCTTCTCCTTCCTTTTTAGGAGTAACATTTTCTACCCCTCTTATCATGCTGGTTACTCTTCTGTGCTTTTCCCTTGCCTGTTTCTACTCACTGCTTCCAGCTGAGACAAAGGATTCCGATTGGCAGTTCACTGCTACTTCAGAAAGTGGAACAATTGCTTCTGCTGCCTACAGAAAGAGAGTTTTATTGTCAGAACAAAGCTCTTCTCTTCCACAGCAGCATCTGATTATTGACATGTACCTGACTGGAGCTCTGTAGTGTGGATCACAGAACATGAAGAATGCCAGGGGATGAAAAGAGACTCTCAAGTGAATGATACCTAGAAATCTTCAAAAGATGTTTGTCTCCCTTGTTCTTTAAAAATGTCCATCGGGAGCTTTCATTGTCATCACAGACAATACATTCTACTGCTTCACAGTCTTCACATATAGGTGTTAGGAGACAAAATGCTATCTTAAATCTGTAGGGTCCAGTCAGAAAATTCTGCTGTGATGCTGCCTAACCAATAAATTCCATTTTTGTGCTTTGTCTGCTGAATTTCTCCTCTGAAAGGAGGAAGACTTTGTGTTTGTTGTTGCTGAATTTTAGCTGTTTTCATCTCAGATTCTCTCTAAATTTTCAAGCAGTACTTCTAACCTTGATTTATGCCTTTCCCAATCCCTAACACTGTGACCATATTCTCTCCCTGTCCTCCGAGCTGAGCAGTGCTGGACAGAGCCAGGGCCAGAACAGAGCATCCTAAAAGAGCTGTGAGCCCTCTTTGGGAGAGGGTTTGCAACCACTGTGCACCTTTCTTCTCATGACCACATCAACACTGTGTTTCATTAGTTTACTCTTGGGAATGCCATGCAGTGGCAGAAATGTCACTGGGATTGAGATTATTCCCCATAAACTGTATCCCCCTTTCTTCCCCCACTTAATCAGCCAAGGGCAGAAACTCCACAGGCTTGACATGATCCATTCTCAACAATCCTTGTGGGCTATTTCCTTTATCAGTTTATAATCACTGAGGTACTTACAAAGTTATTATTTAACAGCTGTTGCAGAACCTTCTCAGGAATCAAAGTCACACTGACAGGTCTAAAGGAGCAATATCTTCTCTTGTATAAAAATACAGACATATCCACAGAGTTTCCTAAATCCTCATATCAGAATACAGGTCTCCTTTCCTAGCTGACATACTGCTACTGTTTGCTCAGAACTTTTTCCACTGTCAAACTATAACCTCATCAGAGGTTCAGGCATGACAGGAGTGACATTTCCAGGGTTTTCCACTGCTGGGTGTCCCTTTGCCAGCTGTTTTTCTCAAGGGTTTGTGACTGAAGATAATATATGCTAAAACGGATTTTACCCCAAATCAGTAGTCACTGCCCCTAATCAGACAGTGATGCCAGAATCTCTCTGAGCAAAATCACCAAAATATTTGTGAGAGGATAAAAATTTATGTTTTTTCTTTCCAAGCTCAAATCTTGGAACTGAGGAGTACTTTTGACTGAATCTTTCAAGGGGAAAAAAAAACCCAAAACAATTATAGAGGGGTAAAAAAGCTAATGTCCTGAGTGGGACAACACAAGCTTGCAATGCTACAGATGTTGTGGTTATGTCTTCCTGCTTGTGCCACATGGAAAAAGAACTTTGTATCCCTCCGGTGCCTTCCATGTGAGCACATTAGAAATGTTGAGCCATATTCACATCCTTTTTCAGAAAGCAGAAAATATTATTACCCCTTTCTTATGGTCAGGAAAACATAAAGAGGCCTTGTTCAAGGTCAGAGGGAGTCAGCAGAGAGCAGAGGATGAAACTAAGCTACTCTCATGGTATAATAACTCAGACTAGTTGCTCTTGGGTTTTGTTCCCTTTCAGATAGCGTTCACCTGAGTAATCTTATCTCCAAACCAGAAATGCTCCTCACAGGTCTGTGGGGACTGAAGGAGAGTTTATAGACATGCCCTGAAAACTGCCTGACGAGCAAACAAGTAACTGCATTTCTCTGCCTGCAAACCAGTCATGGTCTGGTCAGCGAATGCATGTGTTTGGCATATATTAAATGCATATATTAAATGGTCTTAAGCTGATGGAGGGTACTTTTAATTGGATATTAGGAAGGAATTCTTCCCTGTTAGGGTGGGCAGGCCCTGGCACAGGTGCCCAGAGGAGCTGTGGCTGCCCCTGGATCCCTGGCAGTGTCCCAGGCCAGGCTGGATGGGGCTCTGAGCAGCCTGGGACAGTGGGAGGTGTCCCTGCCATGGCAGGGGGTTGGAATGAGATGATCTTTAAGGTCCCTCCCCACTCTGACCACTCTGTGGTTCTATGAATTTCTTACCTCATTCAAAAGAGGGAGGCTTCTTTTTATCGCAAGGATCTGGGTAGGTGCATTCCAGTTGTTGGAATCTCTAATCATGCCAAAGGCTATTGTGTAGATAAATATTCATTGGCAAAAATACACTGAAAGTACCATTCTGCCTACCCTAAGCTACTGAGGGTGCCCAAGGTAGAAATGATCCTGTATTCATATAGAAAACATAATAAAAGCAGGTGCTTATATTGTAGTTGCGACTTTCATTCACAGGTTTGCATGCACAAGGTGCTTGAAAAGTCAGGTGTATGGAATAAGCTTTATCTAAAATGCTTTAGCTGCCAGATAAGAAGCTCAAAGGAGAGCTACTGCTGGAGCATAAGGTGAGAAAGCTCACAAAGGCTCTTTACAAGGCTGGGGAACATAAAAGCAACAGCAAATTATCTGTGAAGCAGCAGAGCTTTTCCCTTTTTTTCACTTCCATAGAATTATATGTTGCAAGAGTCTGTGTGTAAAGGTCATGGTGTGTTTATAATCATAATCATATAATCATAAAACCAGGAAAACCCCTGCTCTTTGAACCCCCATGAGCAGGGACACCTTTGACCAGATCAGGCTGCTCAGAGCCCCAGCCAGCCTGACCTTGAATGTTCCACCACTTCTCTGGGCAACCTCTTCCAGTGTTTCATCACCTTCACTGTAAAGCAATTTCTTCCTTAAATCTAATCTAAATCAACCCTCTTACAATTTAAAACCAATTACTCCTTGTCCTATCACACCAGGCCCTGATAAAACGTTTATCTCCATCTTTCATCTAAACCCTTTTTAGGTGCCGGAGGGCTGCAAAGGTGTCTGCCTGGAGCCTTCTCTTCTCCAGGTTGAAAAACCCCAAGTGTCTCAGCCTTTCCTCACAGGAGAGCTGTTCCATCCTTCTGATTTGTGTCCCTCCTGGACTCACTCCAACAGATCCATGTCTTTCCTGTGCTGAGGACCCCAGAGCTGGATGCAGCACACCGGGCGTAGAAGGGCAGAATCTCTTCCCCGTGCTGGTCATGCTGCTTTTGATGCATCCCAGAATCCAGGAATTAAGTCTCCTATGTCTCAGTTACTTATATGTAAATCCTGGATAATGGTCCTTCTCTATTTTAGTGGGTGGCTGGGAAGATAAACACATTAGAAATATTTAAATACTGCAGTGTAAAGGGCCATGAAAGCAGCAAAGACAGAAAGAAATGAGCCACAGTTTTTAATGCCTTCCAGGAGCATGGAGAGAGTGCAGGGGCTGGGATCAAGGAAGAAGGAAATGGGTATAAGAGACCTGCCCATCTCCATGGCACACTCTGCTGTAGGGCAATAAGGGGTGCTTAGTTTGAAAGACACCAGCAAATCCAGTGCCTTTTACAAACTAAAAGATGGCCATGTCTATTCTGGGAGCAAGACAAAGTCCTCCCAAAAGCCTGGGCAGAAACCAAATGCTTTTCCCTGTGAAAGGGGGTTTGTGGTTTCCCTGGTTTGTGGGTTTATCCAACACCTCAGCCTGGAGCTGAGCACCCTGGAGTCACAGGCTGGACATGCCAGGAATGCCTCTGGTCTGAGACCCCGGGAACAGGAGTTAGAAAAAGGCAGTTTGGTTTCCACTGGACAAATTACTTTACTTTTCTCTGCCTTTCTTTTGCTATTCCCAGCCACATTCTGGATGGCTGCAAGTCCCCAGGGAGGAGAGATGTCATAGCTTGACATCACTGGGTGTTTTGGTTTTAATTGCCTGAAGAACTGAAAGTGGCTGTTGCTGTCTGTTGACTGAAAAGGGGCCTGCCTACAATTGTAAGGCTCTTAGATCTCCAGGACCGCTCAGCAACTCTGACAGAACTTTTTGTGGTCTAAAATGAAATATTTTTGATGGAGGATTGGCGCTGGTTCTACAATCAATGTGGTTTACATCCATTTTTCCATAATTTTCCTCCTGAGAAGAGCTGGTAGGATAACAGGGAGAATCTCGCCCTGGTCAACAACATCATGCCTATGAAATGCCAGAGAACCCCAGAGTATTCCAGCGCACCAACAGAGCCTGGCACTGCACAAAGGAGGATGCAGAGATTCAGCCCCAAAAGGGTTACTCTCACATACCACCACCCACTTCCCTCCTGACTAGAACTTTGTGCATCGTTTTATTTGATATTCTAATTACTGTACAGATATTATCTTTTAACCCGTGCAGCTCAAATGGATGATTGTTTCTGAATTGCTGCTCTTGTAGTCACTTACATGAAGTCCCAATTCCTTGTGAGATACAGTGTGAACCATGGACAAGATCCTCCTTCGGGAAGGATCCTACAGAATCCACTGGACAGAGGTTGAGTTTGTACTTTATGCCCCTTAGAAGAAAAAAATTCTCTCCTCCTCCTACACAGCCCATCTCCTAAAAAAGGAGAGGACAGAAATAATGCTTAAACACACCAGCTGATATCACCATTAGAAAAAACTAACAGAAGAAAATGGGCATATTCAGCTGACTTAAATACCACCAAGTGTCATCTTTGTCTCCTGTTTCCTGCTGTCTGACTCAAGGCACTCACTCTGCACTTCCCTCGGGCTCTCTGAATTGCTCTTCAGAGGCACTAAACCCACTGCAGACACAAACATTTAGGTGGAATTTAGGCTGGCTGGATATGGCCCAAAGCAATTTGAAAACAAGTTAGAAGACAGAGACACAGAAAATGTTCTCCTTGTTCATTGATATTCTCTGCCCCTTGAAGGCCTGATGTGGACTAATTGAAGGTCTCAGGTTTCATAGGACAATTTTCCTGTAATTTTCATAAAGAGTTTTTCTTGCTCTGGTGTTTTTCATTTTGGGATCAGATCTCGGCAAAAGGAGAAATAACTTTTCTAAAAAATACAGTATGTTTTCACTTTAGTGATAACTGAATCTTGTCAGCAGGATTTTCATCTGTGGAGCTCTCAATAGCTCCCCAAGAAAGGATCCTCTCTCCCTTTCCATGCAATGAAGCAGGCTTTATAAATCCCCCAGCATTTCACTAATGTCCTCTGGTGGAAGAGGAAATATTTTTGCCAGTCCATCCAGTGAAACTCAACCAGGCAGCTGCTGTCAACTGCTTGACTGTGCCAAAATAATGACACCATGGGACAGGTGAGGAAATTGAGCTGTGGGCATGTACTCCTTCTGAGTGACATTAAAAACTGGCAGGAAAGAGCATCCTGGCACAAAGCATGGCTGGAATATGATTAATCTGCCTCAATACCAAACCTATACTCCGTGAGCTGAAGATCTGCCCGAGACTCTTGCTGGGCAGTGCATCAGCAATGCCATCAGCAGCACCCTGGTGTGTGAGGGATTGTTCCAGCTCTACAGCCACAGGAGTACATTGAAAAGAAGAGAAATGATTTAGAAGATGGCTTTGAATGGAAAATGGTCCAGCTGTAGATCCTGTTATGCTGCTCTGCTCCTAGGTGGGAGCTGTGGTCTTCTATCCCATAGTGAATGCACAGAGAAGAGACAGCGAAATGAGCAGCGACCTACTCCACAGTGCTGTAGCAGGAGGGAAGAAACTCTGTCCTAAAAAAGCTCTGAGGCAGGAGAAAGGCCAAGGTCTCAGTGATTTACCAGAGGAAAGCACGGTGGCAGAGGGACTCAGCTGTCTTTAGGAGACATTTGCAAGACAAAAAAGCTCTGGGCTCTGCAAAGCAGCTGGATGAGACAGCAGCCAGCTCCTGAATTCTGGAGCAAATACCCAAGAAGGTGTCCAGCAGCTCTGTGACACTGCAGTACTCCTTCACTGGATGAAGCTAGAAGCTGAAAGGTTCTCACCCATTCCAGTAACACTACTAGAGATGGGAACAGGTCATGGAACATCCTACAGCAGCTTCACCTGGAAGAGGAACATCAAATCCCAGCTAGTGATGGCATTGCCTATACAAGTTCCCTTCTCACCACTGTCCAGCTTAAAAAGCACTCAGCAGTCTTCATTTTCTGCATTTATACTCTCCAGACTACTGATTTTCTACTATTTCCCACACTAAAGAGAAGGCCTTCCCAGCACCTGCCAATTTCTACTGTTGAGAGGTGTCACACAGACATTAATCAACGGGGGAAAGTTTTGAGACTCTTTGAGAGCTTTGAGGCAAGCAAATTATCTAACCAAAGTTTAGAAAACTCCTCCAATTGCTGTTCCCAAAGTTTTTGCTCTTGGTAGCTTATTTCCAGATGTATTTCCTTGGTTTCTCCGTGGCTGTAGTAAGAACTAATGCCAAACAATCTTTACATACAGAAACCCAGCATGGGTTAGGCCAGTGTAAAGTAGCACATTCTGGTATTCTGGCACACTTCACTGGTGTATTTTCTGCCCCTTCTCACCCGTCCCTACACCTGAACCTGCTGGTAAAAGTGTTTGGACTGATAAGAGCTCTGCCTCCCCAGATTTCCCCCAGCTGGCTCTGAGGTCCTTGGCCTGCAGAGTGAAACACGGCCTTGGCAGACCTCAGTTTTAATGGCTAAGTCCAGGATTTTAACCCCAGCTGCTGTAATTCACCATACATTTTTATTTTATCTATAATCCTAAGAAAAGCCACTTCCCACGAAGCTAAGTTGTGCAGGAGTGACTGCTCTTTTACTGGGAAGTAGAAAAACAACAACCCGCAAAAATTCCAAGAGGCTCTGAGCCGTCAGATGTGCCGTCCAGCATTTATTATCTGATTTGATGTGTTAATGGCTGGTTATTCTCGTTAGCTGTTCTGTGGATAGACACAAGCTGTTTTCCTGCACTTAGGCTGTGCAGCCTAGTGTGTAAAGGCAATTAGCATGGGGCCTATGGATTAACTGGGGAATCAGATGTCAGCTGTGTTCTCCGGCAGTGGCCCAAGGAGATGCTGCTCCTGTAGCTCAGTGTCAGGAGCCCCCGGCTGAGGTGAAGGCACTGATGTACAAACAGGAAGGGAGGTGCTGCCCTTCTGAACTTGCACCAGGGAAAGATAAGACAAACAGGGCAGAGCTGAAGCAGAGCCATCGAGATTGAGATATTTGTTAAGCAGCAATGTGCCAAGGGGGAAGCAGGGCTCTGCAAACATGCTGCTGTGCAGGAAAGCACTGGTGTTTAAGCAGTTTCACCTGGCTGCTCCACTTGCTGTGACTGATCCCTCCCCTGTGCTAAATAAAAACTGTCCACCGTGCTAAGGAAACCTGTGCAAAGCTCTGTACAAGAACCAATAAAGTATCAAATGAGAGGGGAAACTGTGGAAAGCCACACCAGCACTTACAACAGAGAAATTCTTGTCTCATGAGGCCTGACATTTCAGCGTACAGACGTTCTCTTGTTGTGTGTGAGGTAATGCTGTCCTCAAGGGCAAAATCACTTGCAGTCATATCACTGAAGTGATATGACTGCAAGAAATACAGCACTTCACCTTATTCTGAGACCATCTGAGGACAGAAAGCCTTTTGTTTTGTCCTTTTGTCATTAGAAGCTGGAAACCAGGGCATGAGACACACCTACATCTGATGCTGAAAAGAGATTTTCTCCGCAGCTGGAACAAAGAGCTCACAGACTTCAGTTCTCAGGAATAAAATCCTTGCCCAGGCTGCATGAAACATTTCTGTTGGCAAAAAGCGTTACAAAAGGTGGGGTCAGATCCTAGAAGGGACCTGGAAACAGATCTTGCTGCCCAATGTGGTAGAATTGCTCAAGTGCTGCTGATGGGTGAAGCAAGGCCAGCATTAACAGCCTACCTGCATAGCATGCCCAAGACCCAAGTAAAGAAAGGCAAAAAATAGCACATACAAAAAGCAAAATGTGAATTTTCAGGTTAGAAGAGGAAAAACATCAGGAAAAGCATAAACAATGTGTTAGAAAAGCTGAACCTCAGTTTGGGATCTTAAAAAGTCTTTGAGAACAAGACTGAAAGAAAGAGGGATCCAGGTTCATCTAGATCCCTTTGTAAAGCCTAATTTGACCCAGCCTAGGTTTGTGTCTAAATTGACGTTGGAAAGCCAAACCAGCCAGGAAGCCAGAAGGGCTCCCTGTGTTCAGTGTGAGGGGCACAGGCAAAGGAGGATGTTGTTGTACATCTGCAGTAGCATCTGCTGGGTCACTGGAGAGGCTCTGAGCTCAGCACGGAGGGGCAGACACAGCCTGGCAAGGAGAAAACAAGTTCCTCACCCACAGCCTGTCATCCCCACTGCCCCATGCCTGCTGGGAACAGTCCACCATTTATGGACACTGCTCTGGGACTCAACTTCTGCAGTGGGGTCATCTCACTGTGGGCTGATGTTGCTGTTATCAGCTCACAAGTGCAGCCCCTTATTTGCTACAAGTGTATCTGTAACTATGTTCTGGTCCTAAAATTAGCTCTAGAGCATATCCTTAGAGTAGTCATGGTGTGGATGTGATCTCCCTGCTTTGAACTTACATGAGGCTAAATCCAGCTAAATGACTCGTGCCCATGGATTATGGCAGCCACTTAATGTCTACTACAACTCCTCTGAACAAACCATCACTACATGGATCTGACAGATTCTTGTGCTCTCCTGATATACCCAGCAACTCACCAAAAACATCACCGGGTCCTTTATAGGAACGACCTAAAGACACAATGCCCTGCACTCTGGGAAGTGAGGAAAGGCTGAGGGAATTGGGATTGTTCACCTGCACAAGAGAAGGCTTTGGGGTGACCTCATGGTGGCCTTGCAGTGCCTGAAGGAGCCTGCAGGAAAGATGGAGAGAGACTCCTGCCAAGGGCCTGCAGTGACAGGACAAGGGGCAATGGCTGCACACTGTCAGACAGGAGGTTTGGATTGGATATTGGGAAGGAATTGTTCCCTGTGAGGGTGGGCAGGCCCTGGCACAGGTGCCCAGAGAAGCTGTGGGTGCCCCTGGATCCCTGGCAGTGTCCCAGGCCAGGCTGGATGGGGCTCTGAGCAGCCTGGGACAGTGGAAGGTGTTTCTGCTCTGGGAAGGGAGTTGGAATATGATCTTTAAGGTCACTTCCAACCCAAGCCATTCTGAGATTCTATGATTCTATGGAGTAGATTATTTAGTCTATAAAAAGTTCTGATCAGCCGAAGCATTTGTTAGTGTGTCCTCCAAATGGATTCTTCATTATCATGCCCAGGCTAAAGGATGCTGAAGATGTGACCTGTAATGATGGTTTAGAAGATGAGTGCAGTGTATCAGCTGCTACTCATGAACTTGGTTTGGCCATATGTGGGACCAGGGTGGGCCCATACTGACAACAGGTGGTTACACATTCGTTTGGAACAGATCATTCTGAAAAAGAGCTGTGCAAGCAGAAGCCAGGAAAAGGAAGCTGTGGGATGAATCTGGCTCTTCTACTGCTGCTGTTCTACAATGGCAGCCTCATTAGCTGCAGGAAATTCAGAGAGCAACCACTTGACAGTGCACTGGATATGCTGACACTGATGAGGAGGAGCAAATCCTCTTCCCCCTGGGACAGAAACACAAGCAGATGTTGAAGCATGGGGTGACTGTCATGATTAGGGGGAAATGCTGAACAACATAGGTGCAATCCCACTGCTCCGGGGTAACCACTTGACCTGTGGGATGATACCAAGGGAACACACACTGCCTACAGAGCCATCTCTTACATTCACATTCTTATAAACTCAGAAAAGCAACCCCAGCCTTTTGAGGAACAACCACAATGGCCACAATGGGAGAAAAAAGCCATCTTGTCCGCTCACTCCCATGAAACCGCCCGCAGGCAGACATGGAGCTCAGTGGTGGGCCCTCAGAGACTGTTTCACATTGGTAACTGAAAGATGTCAGCCACAAGCAGCTGTGACAGCATTTTAGGCAAGCCAAGTGGTAAATTGATGGCTTGTAGTGACGCAGATCCAGTTCAGCCTCAAAACATCTCCAGTGGGGGCAAGAGGAGAGTGAGCCACATGCTGCTGTCAGCTATGCCACCACGTGTGACAGCTGGAGACCCCGGGCTTTGCCAAGCTGTCAGCCATATGGCAAAGGAGGCAGAGAACCATTCATCTGCATTCCCACAACAAACCTCTCCAGATAACGCAAGCAATGTCAGCACTCACAAGGCTGTACCACACTTCTCTATAGCAAAAGCAAAATGCGCTCACACATCCCACGTGCATGTGCAGCTCAGGTAAGTAAGGAAATAGTTCACGGTGCCATTGAGCCAAGCACACAGGTGAGTCACCCAGCAGGATTCACTCGGCATGGCAAGGGCCTGCCAGCTTGGCTTGTCTGAGCTGCCTTGCCAAAGCTGGATACAGCCCAGGGCTCTTGACTTCTGCACAAAGTATTTGCTCTGAAGTCTTAGGAGAGTTATCGGTGATAAAAACAGGGCTAAACTTCAAGGGGTTTAGTTCTGGGGTTAAAGGAGGATTTGAATTTGGCACTGAAGCCATTGAAAGGGAAGTCCCCTCCATCCCTGGTTGCAGGAAACTGATGTAATTGCCATCTTTGATTTTTGCTTTCAAGAGTTAACAAAACCAGTAAACCCTGATCTTCCCTCAGGGCTGAGCTACAGAAACTGGCTGGGATGTTGCACTTCAAATTCCAGACAGACACTGTAATAAAATGTGGAAATTGGATGCAAATTATTTACTACATTTATGATACCACATTATTTACTGGTACTGCAGTTTGATAATCACAGCAATGATTTTCAAATTACCTTTGCTCAGTATTCACTTTTATGAGTACTGAAATGCTTCTTAACGTTCTTAAGCAGAGAATTCTTAAGCAGGGAGGATTCTAACACTTGTCCCATGTTCCTAAATTGAAACAACTTGCAAATGACTGTGGAGGCCCAGTGAACTGAAGACTGACTTTCCAAGGGCACAAATGGCAGTGAAACATGATTTCTTTATGGACAACAGAGGAAATTCAACTAATGATTTGTTGCAGACCACACAAGAACTCTTACATAAAACACTGTGTTAAATTCTCAGCTCTCAATTCCCAGTTAGTGGGGGAAAATAAACAAAAAGCCACTAAACCAACTTTCTTCTCCTACAGTGACTAGCTGTGTGTTTTTGAAGAGCACTCAAGTCCCTGAACTCAGCAGAATTGAGATGATAATCTGCACCGGATAAGTTGCACCCTGGGACACCTGTTCAGTATTGACTTGCTTAGGTGTAATTGTTGGCTGGGCCTCATGGTAAACCAGGACATCAGATACGTACTGGGAGGAGGTGGAAGATCAGAAATAGGATCTGGGAGCAGGATCTTGCCATACTACATATCCTATCCAGGCAGGCAGGACTGTAAAGCTGACTATGAACAGGAAACTTTCCTCTCCCTTGAAATCAATTATCCTCTAACAAATTAACCAGAACAACAAGACAAGATCGGTCTCAGTACTTCAGAATAAACACAGCAAGGCAAGACATGCTGAGTGTCACAACTTCTAAGAGATGCTCAGGGAGAACAATCTCCCAGAAGCTATACTCCATCAAAATGATCTGAGTCAATACGAGGAGACACTGAAACATAATTACTACAGGATGGTCATCTTCCAGTTGTGCTTTCCTGGTGTCTGCACCTGTGGATAAAGGCAGACATGGATTACCTAAATGATGATGCACACGGTGTGTATTTTTGTCCCACAGCCATCTACAAACAAAAACACATTTATATGCTTATTATGTATAATGCAGAAAAAATAAAAAAGCAAACCCAAAGCAATGAATCACTTCCCTGAAAGCAATTTGCTTGATCACGTGCATGGTCATGCTGAGTGATGCTGTTGGGGGTATGCTGACACATCTTCAGCTTGGTTTTCTCACTGACTAAAAGAGAAATGTCTGTGAAATACTCATCCACATCAGCAATTTAATGTGTTGTCTCATTCTCGTGCTTTTGCTAATTAAGGATCTTGTGCATGATAGGCCATGGCAGCAGGTGGCAATGAGATATGAACTGTGCTCTGCTCTGTGCAGCACAGCCAGCACAGAGGAGCAGAGCAGGAAAAGCCTGGAGTGAACACAAACCTGCTCAGGAGCTTTCTGATGTGCCTTCTGAACTGACAGTCACTGGGAGTGATCAGCCCTTTTTCACACCTCTGCACTGCAGTCTTGGCTGCTGTCACACCAAGATGAAATTTATCTCCCCTAAAGCACCAAGTGTCTGGGCTAGTTCCACCCTTCAGGCCAATGGGGGAGAGATCCTCAGCTCCTGTCTGCTCACAACTACTGCAAGAGCACAGGAGCTTGGAGGTGCTAAGCTCTCCTAAGGCTTGAGCAGTCAGCAGAGGCAGTGTGTCATCATAAAGTATCAATTAGCATCATCATAACATGTAAGCTATAATAATTTTATGGTGGCACTCTTACTCCAGGATTACCATCTTTATTCTCACTGCAAAGTTGTATTTACTTCCTGTTGTCCCTACACCATGAAACCTCTTGGTCTGCAGCATCCCCTGGGAGCTTCACATCCGACACCTCACCGGACAAATGCTGGGTGATCTACTCCATAACTCTGTCCTTCCTTCCTGCACTGATGCAGCAATGATGCTTTCAGCAACACAAACCAGCTGGATGTAACCAAGTCTGAAATTACTCAGGGATTTCAAATTCACCGCTTGTATTTTCTTGACCCTGTGTGTTTCACAGGAGGTTTATTACTCAACCAGACATCTCTTTGTGGAATTACAATGCAGGCTTTTGCTCACAGGTCAGAGTGGATATTTGTATTTCACAATCTGCATTTATTTGACAAAACTCATAGCAAGAGATTCTGTTCTACTATAACCACAGATTGTCCTATTTGCAGAGTAAAACTAACCATTAGTCTAGTGAGACAACTAGGCAAACACCATTAATTATCTAGTGTGTAAACAAAATAAGTCTACATCAGCATTCACAGAGCTGAACCTTGCCACCACAGGGAAGCCTTTACCTTTTCTTGTCTGCTTTTCTTGGATTTGCTCTCCAGTAGTGAGGTTTAAACAGCCCACAAGGTTTGACCCCTCTTGCCATCATCCCACTGCTGTAAAAACTGCTCCCTTTTTTCACAGGGGACATAGGGGAAGAGTATGAATCAAATCTAAACACAGAGGACCTGTGGAGAGATATTGGTGTGTTTAATCACGCTCTGCACACCCTGAGCTCCCATCTTAGGCTGGGTGTTTGCTTCTGGTCCCTGACAACACAGACTGCCAGGGGATCAAGCTCTCACATATGGATCCAACTCTCAGAAGTCCATCAAACATTAGTGCTTCTTTTAATGCTCAAGGCCCGATTTTCAGTTGATTTGGCTGATTCTTTGAGATCATAGGAATGCCTGTCCCCATGTGGAGTACTCAGTAACCCCAAAAATCCTTTCAAGAAGAACAAAGTGCATGGAAGACCTGTGCTGGTAAACTACATCACTCCACAAATGAGAATAAAGCAAAGAGTAAGCTCTGTTGAGAGTTCACACCCTTGCAAAAAAGGTATTGGTTTCCCAGTGCCACTGTATCTTAGTGAATATGCATCCTCCCATTAAAGATTTCATCCCAAACCATGAGCCAGCAATTTACAAGAAGCAATAAATTTTTTATAACACTCATAAGGGTCCATAAGATCCATCTAGCCTTTTGGTTTTTCCCGATACAGATTTTTTTTTGTCAGGAATCAGCTTTCAAATACTGGAAGCACCATGTTTTGGAGCGCCCAGTCAAATTCTGTTACCTCCTGAGGCCTTCATGCTTCCTGAAGCATCTCCTCTGTCTACTTGAATTTGGGGTTTGATGGAAATCCTCTTCAGCCTCCAAGTCCAAAAAGAGCAGGTTTTAAATACACCTGGTTTTATCCTGGGTTGCTCCATGTGGGATTTGCTGATCTGCTGGGATCAGAACTGGAGCCAGTGCTCATCCATGAAACACCTCCCGTGAAATGCCTTGAAAAGAGCACCCAGACAAGAGCAAAACTTTCCAAGGGAACTTTCCTCTGTTGCTTGCAGGGGCCATGGGTACTTCCTTCTGCACTGATAAATTCCTGGGGCACCTGAATTTACCTGTTACAGTAAAGGAATACAGGAGTGCTCAATCTGCACCTTAGCCCTGAGGCATCTGCAAGACAAAACTGGCTCTGGCTTGTTCAGCTCTGATTCCAGGAAAACAATTAAATCAAGCCCTGAACCACACACAGGATGACGACAGATGTGCTTTACCTGCCTTTGATAAATATGAGGTCACAAAAAACCCTGTCACAGGTGGGAACACAGATTCTAAGTTACAGCCCTCCTTTTGCTCTGCTGCTCTCCCTTTGCTTGACAGTTCCTCGCTCCAATACTTTTTCATGAGGAATACAAATGGAAGCGACCCCAACAATAGAAACCAAGAGAGGCTGAGGCTAAAACACACTCAAGACTGACATTAGGAGACTTATTTTTACAGCCACAAGGCAAAACAGTAACTTTGTGTTTTTGAAGTGTGTATCTGCCTTAACATGCAGCTGAAATAAGATGCAATTTATCTCTGGGTTTGGGCTTTTTCCTTAATATGGCAGGAGCTCACCTGGATTAGGCACCAGACTCAAAGAGTGAGTTTATGCAGAGGCAGAAGCACACAGAGAATCACCTACTTAATCTCTGCACTGACTTTGAGCACTCACCTTGGGCATCCTTCTCTGCATTTTCTTCTGGCTGGTTTGGGGAGTTTCTTGCTTAACTGGCTGCTTTCTCAGAATCTCATTTTCCAACGTCCATATACTGCAGTGCATAAACTCATTTATGGGTTGCATGGATTGTCCATGGGTTGCTGTCCCACAAAGTTTGTAAAGCAGGCAGAAAAATTTTACAAATCCCATGTTCACAGCTTCAGTTTTTCTAACACCTGAAACAGTAATAGAGAAACCGAGGGTCTGTGAGTATGAACAGGCAGCATAAATTCCTTCTTTAGCTTAAATACTGCAGTCACCATGAGATTTCTGTTGGTTTTATAAGTCCTTAGTCATGCAGCTTCCACCCCTCAGCTCTGATGTACCAAAAAAAAGGGAATTATTAGTTTATTACTGTGACCTCTGCATTGAAACTGATGCTTAATGATGCAATCCCTGAGGTTCCGTTACAGCCATTTTCTTGCTATAAAATTCCCATGTTGCATTTGAAGCATTTCCCCCTGATACATTAAGAGCTTTTATAGCTGACAGGTGACAGCCAAGGCGAGATCAATAAACACAGGACTCAGTCCAGCCTTGAGCTCCTTTCTAAAGACAACCTGCAAATGGGAAAGATGCTGGGTGTTTTCATTTGAGTTTCTCTTCTGATGTAAAAGCAGATGTGAAATAGCTTGACATTAGAAATAGCAAGGCTTGTTTTCTTTTGGAATAAATTCATTTTTTGTTTTTTTTTTTAAAGGGATTTTTAAGTCTTCTTGGGAGGAAACTGAGGGATATTTGACTGTGGTTGCTAAACATTCAGAAGACAAAGAAGATCAAAAATGTAAACTATATTGGAGTGACTGCAGAATTAAGAGTTCTAGGAAAACAATTTAAGTAAAGTTAAATGTAGGGTGTACTTTTTAATAAGTATAATGCAAAGCAGAAGTATCTCATAGAGAAAAACTACCAGTACTATTGGCTATCCAGTCTTCTTTAAAATTACATAAAGTAATCAATTTCTGGAGCAAAATCCCCAGTCAGTAACAGAATACTCAAAAGGATTACAAAATGTCAAGAGGTAGTGTCAAAGCAAGAAAAGGAAAGTACATATGAGAACAAAGGTGAGTTAGTACTGCCTCAGTCGTACCAGCTCCCATCCTACCAACCTTAAAATTACAGTCCTGTTGTTTTGCAAATTACACAGTAACTGCCTTAAACACAGTAACAGGTTGGAGAACAGCAAATCATTTAAAATCTCTCCCAGTAAAGACAGGCCACATTACAAACTGCAGTTCCTCAACTGTGAGAAGAGCTCAGCCCACTTAACCAACAGTATTTAGAATTTATATGGTACTTCCACTTGCAAATGCTTCACAAATATTTAGGCATGAATAATCTTCCCAGTCTGGTGCCTTTTGGCACAAGCTGGAGATTATTTACCCCCCAATGAGCTCTGCCCATGCTCCTTATCCGCTGCAGAGTCCAGGTGGTGATCCCAGTCACTTCCACTGGTGTGAGTGAGGAACACTCACCTTTACCCTCATGAGCAATTTTGGCAGCCAGAGGGGTGGCAACATCCACAAAGGATGACACAAAGATGAATTTTCAAGTCTTTTTTTCTTTTTTTGCAGATATGCTCCCAACCTTCCCTTTGAGAGACAAGTAAATATTGTTACTCCTAATGGCAATAACACTCCAGTCTCAGATTATCTTTTGGAGTATCACTGCACCCAGAAAAATTTCCAGCCTGTTCCTTCTCTTATTAAAGCCATTGACAAGGTAAATGATTTATTGATGGTGTGTTTCTGCAGCACAGAATTTTAGCAGCAATAAATCTCTGTTCAGACAGATGATGTAATAATCTCAGCTTTCTACAAATGACTTAATGTTTCTTTACAAATGACTTAATGTTTCTTGGTGGTTCCTAGAACAGTTCATATTTCCTAACTGAATGAGGAAATACATGAAGTAGTTTCAGTAAAAGGTTAGATTTTTTATTTTATTTTACTGACTTTCCTGTCTGGGATGGTAAATTGGTCCAGTTGATCATAAAAAAAGATGTGCTATTTCTCAGCCTTTTCCATCTGTGAATTTTTAGGTACTTTGTGACTCATACAATAAAACCAAATGGAGAAATACATAAACCAAAGGGCTAGGTCTGAATCCACACACTCCACCCTTCTTAAGGAGTGTGAGTCAAACTTCATTCCACTAGCACTGGGATTTTCATGGACTTTTTTTTGTAAAGGCTGATTCCTTCAAATACACACGAATACACACAGATGCACACAGATGCACACACAGGCATTCTAAAAAAGGAGATTGTCCCTTAGCACAGCTTCTGAAAACACCTGCTAATTTCCTTAATGCTGGTCATGTTTCTTCCCACGGTCATGTAAGGTTTAGAAAGTTCTTTTTGTTGTGTGTTTATAGGACTGGCATTGAGGACAACATAAATCACCTGCTGTTGGCAAGATAAATAGTACATAAAAATCACCAACAACTTATTGCATTTCTAATTCCCTTTATTTCAAGCACCTTAGCACACCAAGATCTGCAATTTGGCTTGCTCTTTCTTCCTCTAGTCATTCTACTAGTCAATTTTCCTTACAACATAGTCTTCTCTGTATTTTTAATTAAAATATCAAAATTAGAATGCACACAGGAGAAGGCAGGTGAAATGTTAACAGAGTCCTTTCCACTCTAAAGAACAACTGGAAGAAGAGATATTGTGGAGATCAAGCCCATTAATGAGAGAGAAGAGGCAACATGTAAGTGATGCAGGTGCTGCCCTCAGCTCTGTCACTAAAGCCATAACCTCACATGTAACTAAAGCCATAACCTCACAAGGGAACAGCCTCGCTGCAGGAATTGGAAGGCAGAGGTGACAATGGATTGGAAGAGCAGTATCCCTTGAGCTCAGCAGTGTAGGACTGAGCTTCAGCTGGAAACTGGAACTGGCTAAGTGCTGCCATATTCTGCCATTGACAATGGTGTGGATGGTGCCTGCTTCTCTTAATACTTTACCTGAAGAGATCTTGTTTTGGCATTAATCAGGAGTCTTGCTGAAGAGAGTGTTTTTAAGAGATCTTAAGAAAGTGGATTTAGAGTTTTAGTGCCTGTTTTAAATATTACAATAGCTTGAACTTCTGTCAATCGCTCAAATTAAGCAGCTGTCTAATAACTCACTTTTCTGGCAGATCTCCAAACTAGTTCTGAGGTGTCACTTTAAGAAGGGTGTGATGAAATTTTCACAAGCAAAGGGGTGTAGTCTTGGTTGAAATTTTTAATTGAGATGTTTTTGTTGTTTTTATTCCTGATTGCCTCACTGATGTTACTACACACCTCAGAGCAGCATTACAGGCAAGAGCAGCACAAATATGTCACCTGCTTCATGTCACTGCAGCCATCCAGTCTCGGGGAACCTCTCCTGGTTACAGCTGATGTAATTCTACAAATAACATGTTAATCTTCCCGATCTCCAGCTATTTGCCTTGTCTTATCAGTGCTTGTATCTATCTGCTCCATGAGGTAAGTTCATGCCTGGAGAGGATGTGGCAACTCCAGAGTTACTGTACTAAAAGCGACTTGCCACTGCTCCATAAGGAACTGGCACATTTGGCCACTTGCTCTGGCTCACGGAAGGCACTGCCTGGTGCTTTAGACATAAGGGGAAGAAACTGCAGCAATTTAAAACAAAACCAGGAAGTTTTACCATTAGATAAGTCAAAATTGCTGGACCAGATGTGGTAGTACTGGAAGCATGAAGTAGCTTTATCAGTAGGTTACTTGTGAATTATTCCTTGGTGAATGTTCTATTTTTCAGGAGTTCTTAAGTGTTGTTTTTTTCTTTTTGCAATTCTGCTCAATTCAAAATAGTTGTTGGAAAGAGGAATGGCACAATTGGACAAGATAATAACACAATGGCATAAGCTCTGCCGTCTTGGATTTAGTTGTGCTGTATCATAACATTTTTTAAAGTCCAGCTAGCAAAATGTGATTTTTACTGGCAACAGAAGTAGCTTTTCAGCTTCTTATCTAATCAAGAATAGTAAAGAAATCCTGGACCTGGCTGCAGACAATTATTTATAACGTAGTGATAGTTTGTTCTTTGACAGGATTAGCTCTGTTCACATAGCTGGTAGACCAAGAATTTCATGCTTAATATGCAGCACGTGAATTTGAAATAAAATGAAGATTGGATATAAAAGAGCAAGCTCCAAAAGGCACAAATGTAGTGATCACCTGGCTAAAATTAATGGTGTGGCTTAGTCTGACAAGCCAGAACACTAGAAACATAAAAAACTTGCTTGAAATATTTTTTTTTTCTTGAGTGAGGGGAAGTAGAGATGGTTGCAGTGTTCAGTTTCACCAATATTTTGTAGAGGACTGTAAGGAATTATTTTAATATGATTTTGATAAAATAGGTCCTTCCAGAGAGGGGAAGAACAAGCAGGACACTGATTAGCATCTCTCGTGATGAAATTCTATTACTACACCTGAACTTAGTGTGGAGAGTCACAGCTTTGGATTTTGCCCAAAGCACCCCAAGCCTTAGGGAACAGAAATGTTCAGTGAAGTTCACTTTCACAAAATGTTTCACCTAAATACCATACTGAAAAGTATGTTTTGTGCCTGTTTTGGCAGCAACTGATGTTGTCTAACAGAAAATCATCTAAAAATGCAAAATCAGATGAGACTTGAGAGCAAAACCACCCCCACAGGCAGCCTAAGAAACACATTGACGGCAGTTCAGTGCCAGCATGCCATTGCCAGAAAGCCTCTAATTGTCAATAAATGGCAATAAAAGATCTTACTAAATCTATGCACCATTTAGTGTGCCATCAAGAGCTTTAAACTCAGGCTCCAGTACAACTTTTAGGGGAAAAAAAGATCTCTCAGCCAGGTGGTTTAACAGGAATACATTGCACCAGCCCTAGACCTCTCCAAAAAGCTTCCAGGTAATCACAGAAGCTGAGAGCAGTGTGATCCTTACAGTATCCATAGGAATACATGAAAAAGGAATTTTCAGATATGTTCAGAGCTATTAGAGAGTACAGTCAATGCCACTTTCAGGGAATAGTAAAGAAGCATCACCTCTTGATGGCCACTGCTGATTGGTGATTATCAGCTGCAGAAGCAACTCACAGTCCCAGCTATAAGGTTTAAATGTTTATCAGTGATTAATAGGTTTGTAATATCGAATACAAATGCTTCAAAATGAAAATAAGGCATTTGAACCTAAAGAAAAGTAAATGTCACTGGATCTCCTTATTCTCTCTCTGACTGATGTCCTTTGACCTCACTGGGTGTGCTACTCCTGCAAATAGCCACATTATAAGCAAATATTACTTGTGTAGAGACTCATTTCTCACTGCTAGTTACAAAAAGGATCACATAGTGGTTTTGGCATCCTATAAAGTAGCATAATTATTTTAAAATGATGAATCAAAGACAAAACAAAACTACTTAGAGAGGAGCTACAAAAATGCCAAGCTGAAGGAGAGCCAAATTCTCCTCAGCATTGTAAGATGGTGCATGAATATGTGGAGGTCACAAAATGTTCCGGGTAGTCCAGATTGGACATGAGGATATGTTTTTGGTGGGAGGATAGAAAAACACTGGAGTAGATATCCTTGAAGGTTTCCAGGACCTTGCTAGACAGGATAACCTATTGTAGAGTTGGTGGTAGCCCCAGTTCAGGTGGGTGTCAGGACACAAGAAGTTGCAAAGTCCCTGCAAGGCAGTGTTGCTGTGCTCCAGGTTTACAGGCACAGACAGATCTGGAAGGTAATTCAGGAGGTAAACATGTGATGCGGTGGTACTTCTGCCATTTTTCATGGTTTTATCTTGTTGGTGTACACCTGCAGGTCTCATTTATTGCAACAAATATTTATGTAAAGTGAGTTAAGATATTCTTTTCTCCCTTCAACTATTTGACCAGTTGTTCACTTTGGAAATATTTTCTTCTGATGAGAAATTTCTCCAGCTTCTCTGACAAATTTGGTTGCTGTGTGCTTTTTACACACTTTTCCTCTCCATATTCACTGCCATGATGTTTTCTTAGCGTACAATACTTAGGGTGCAGAAACAAAGTATGTGATTTTATAGTTGTTCTATAGGTCAGTCCTCCACCCCTATATGGAAAAGAATCACAGAATGGTTTGGGTTGGAAGGGACCTTAAAGACCATCTCATTCTGACACCCCTGCCTTGGGCAGGGACACCTTGCACTAGACCAGGATGCTCAGAGCTTCATTCAGCCTGGCCTTGGACACTTCCAGGGATGTGGCAGCCACAACTTCTCTGGGAGGACACGAGTCTCATTAAAGAGGAGAGATTCCTAGTTAGTTAAGCTGATGAAAAATTTCCAGCTAGTGGAACAACTCTAATATATGCAATCTCTCTGGAAATATCCTTGGAGCTATGTTTTTTACTAAGGAACGCTGCTGTCCCAGGGAGACAGGAGAATAGTTAAATCATAAGAAACCTGAGAGAGTTTTTGTCCATGCTTACACCTTTTTGTATGCACTCCCTACCAAGAGATTGTTTGCTCTGACCCTCACAAAACCAGGCCAGATATTTGACTGCTTCTCGTCCTTCCATAGCTACTCTCTTTTGTCAGTAATCCTTCTGAGTACACTGATTTTTTCCACAGTTTTGTGTTAGCTCAGGTGGTCAAGCTGTGGCCATGCATAGCTAATTATAGTGGAAGGAGAAAAATGAGTACATTGATTAATATTCTGTTCCCTTTGGAGAGACTGAGAAATGGCTTTGGCAGCTCCAGCTTCACTGACACCCTGCTGGCAGCTTATTGCCCGTGCTTGTGAATTGCAGTAATTTTTGAAAAACGTGGCAGATCCTTGACTGTTAACTGGGAGGGTAAGAACAGAGTTACGGGTATTTGATGTTTGATGCAGTTTTAAAAAGCTTTTCTTCCCTGGGCCCCCTGTGGCCTTTCTCCACAGCAGGCTTGAGCACTGCAGGCCTAATTACTCACTCTGCTTCCATTGGTGCACAGGGCTCCGTGCTCCTGAGGGCTTCAGAAGAATTCCATCCCACTGGACAGTCAGACTGATGCAGTATTACACAACTGGTCCAACTGGTCCTGCATAACGTGCCCGAGCTGGCTGCTCTACCTCTCTTTGACATTGTACCCATTCACAGACAATGCACAGAAGGCTCTGGAATGAGTCCATGGGAACCAGGAGGTCTTCTGTTGGCTTAAATTAAGACCTAAAACATACGTTCTTTTCTTTAGGGTTCTGCCTTGTTTTTATCAGACCGAACTGTTTTCTTCATGCTGTGACAATTAATTGGATTATTTTCATTTAAAGATCCAAGCCCACAAGATAACTGGAATGGAACGGAATTGTTTTCCTTTCCCTGCTCTCCCTCATTAGTAGTCTAAACAAGTGTGAGGCTGCATTAAGTTTGTAGCTATTTTGTTAGCTTGGAATTGCTTTCTTCTCTTCTGCAGATGGAGACTGTGCTTAGATCATTATATTCCAGAGTGCAGTTGTGGTATATTAAAAGTGAAAAGGCTGGTTACAGAATTTATGCTTGCAATTACCTTGGTAGGGAAAAGGGAGGACAACAAAAATAAGTTTTGCAAAAAAAAGGGAGCAAAAAGGAAATAACATCATGTTTACTTTTTTTTTTTTTAACTACAAAAAGTGGCACAAAATGCTGCCTAAACAAATCTCTAGGCTAAATTGGGCATATGTTGGTATCAGTGCAAACTCTGCCTGCAACTCAGGTGAGCCTCCAAAATGCCATCCCATTTATTAGGTTCATCTTCACAGGGTGATTGTCTCAATTTCACACAGGCTTGACCTACAAATGCAATGGTTGACCAGTTCGTCTCCTTAGTAACTTTTGAAAGCCATTGCTGGAATGCTCAAGCCGTTGTGAAGCTGTCAGAGCTGTTGCACTTCATCTGGAAACCTTCAGAGGGTCACTTCTGGGACGAATGGGAGAAGTTGCTTGTTCTTTATTGACATTGAAACTTCAGAATAGAAGTGATTCTGCTGGGTTAGGCCAGTATGGGACATCTTCATGTGCCAGATTTAATTACAGACTGTGCATGGATGTGTTTGTAAGTAGGACACACAAATGGGCAGGGACCCCGTAACATTTCTGTTAACTGAGAACTGATTCTTGGTTGTTTATCAAGACTTTCCCAACAGAACAATCCATCTTCTCCTAAAAAACAGGTCAATTTTCTGTATATTTATAGTGATTGTGTGAGACATGGGGAAACTGGATCTTAAACCGCCATTTCAAATGAGAATTACACTTTGATTTTGAAACATTTTGCCTAGAATCTCCTACTTCACATTAGGTGCTAAAGGCAGCTAAGCCAATTTGCAAAGCCAGCTCATTTCAGAACTGACATTTGCCAAGCTGAAAACTATCACTTTTTTATCCCTGAACATTTTTACTGCATTTCATTGATGTGTGAGAAGTACCCAGACCTCAGGAGCTGCCAGCTCTGGTTCTGCAGAGTTTTCTCTCTCATTTTGTGTAGCAGAACCAAAGTTTATTGGCTGCTGTGTAGGTTGGACAAATGTCCTTTCTGCAACTTTGTCACTGAAGATCAGATTAGTGTTACAAATCTGGAAGAGACTTGTCCTGTAATTAAACAGCAAACACGATGAAAAATACCCCCTACCCTGTTCCCTAAGGAAGAACCAGTGATGGAAGACATCACAAGGACATCCTTCACACACCCTGGAAACAAAGGAGAACCTCGGCAAGCTGTTAGTGGATTGGGGAAATGTAGTAGGAACAGTCAGGTACTGCTACGCCAACTTAGGGAACAGGGAAGGCTCTAGGGAATGGAGCTGAAGACAATGAGTGAAAGGATTGGAACTGTAAATCAGGAATACAACAGAGCAGGGGTTGCACCTCTGTGTGAATATTTAGGATGGAGTTTTTCAGGCTTTCAATTACTCCACTGAAATGGAGAGTAGTGGGGGAACAGGGCAGAAGAAATTAAATAACCAAAGCACTTGCCTAAAGCCTGCCACTTCATCACCATCATCTCCTTCTTTTCCAGACTCATGGTTCTTTGGATTTTGTGAAAGCTTAGGAGAGCTCCAAATCCAGTCAGGTTGTTCAGTCTCTGTGCCTCCTGTGCCTGTTCTGCTGCCCTTGATTCTCCTGTGTCAGCTACACCGTGCTGTGATGCCAGCCATCCCCTCCAAGCAAGAACATCCTCTCCCTAGGCTCTTCCAGAAGCTGTGTTCACTGGGATAGCTCCTGGGACTTCAGTATCAGGCCCTAAAATAGATGCATTAGGGTTGAAAAACAGGGAACAGAATGTAACAGCAAGTTGCATCATTTTGTTTACATCTTGTTCCAGTTTCTTTTTTCCTTAATTTATTTTGAGAGCTTTATGTCAGACAGAAAAGCTGCGCTTGATCACTATATAGCAAAGCCAAGCAGGAAGCAAACATTGAGTAAGACAGACTGTGGTTAAGCTTGCAACATAGAGATGATCTCCCATGTCTCAGGATAATGTGAAAAAAACAATGGATTTAGTAAGGAATCTGCAGAGAATCTTTGCTAAGAAGAAAAAAGCATATGATCACTCCTGAAACAGTGTAAGAACGAATCAAATATATTTACTAAGAATAAGATGTCTGGAAAAAAAGAGTATTTTTGTTTAATATATTATTTTGTATCTCTGGGATTGACTGGAAAAATTGTTGCCTTCATGTTTCTCTGGAGTTTTATAGAAAGGATAATGCTGACTGTGCTAAGTGGTAAATAATGTTGAGCTTCCTTAATTAAAAAGTTATTATTAGTTAGTGTATTTGTTAACTTTTTTGTTCCAAACCTTTCCATGTTTCTTTGTTTATGGAAAAAGATTATGTACCAAATATGTCTCTTGCAAGTCCACCAAGGATTTTCTCCAAGGAGAATCCAGGAATAATATTTTAAGAGATGACGTTATTTAAGCAGACTCAGCTATAAATATTTTAATTACTTACAAAACGAATCAAATTTGTCACATCCTTAACTCCTGCATGAGGAATCTGGTATCTCTGTGCCAGGAAGAGCTATGCTGTGGGTTCCAAATTGCCTGCAAAAGTCACAAGCAAGCCAGAAATTCATGCTAAAAAAAAAAAAATACTACTTACATAGGAAAGAAGTCATTTCAACGGTATTGAAAATTGGCAAAATCCTGGATTTAGAAGGGCTGCTGGGAGTTGCTAAGACATTCAGGATATGAGCTCCCGGTCTGTAAGGTGACTATACCAATTTCCTTGATTTTGTAGAGCTGAATGATTTGCTTTGTTCCTTAGACTACACACACGGAAATATAAATTTTTTCCCTGTGACATAGATGCTATTAATATAAAGAAAATTATCTGGACTTTCAGAAAAGTACAAACTAGAACTAGAAAGGGTGTGGATATAGAGCAGCCTGTAATCGCCTCTATGGAACAGAGCTGGACTGCTTCAAATACCCTCAAAAGGCACCTCATTTTAAAAACTGAACTAATATTCCTTATTTGTTGACATCATTTAACTTTTTCCTGTTTTTAAGAGACATAGCAAATGGACCTTCACATTCAGAGGTGAGGCAAAAATTATATGCCTCGGTTGCATTCATCTTTCGTCCACACTTTGAATGGTGAAATTCTGGTTCCTTTACTTCCAAAAATGCAAGAGAAATTGCAACATGGCAACACAACTGATGAAAATATGGAATGGCTTCCAGGCTAGGGCTCTTTAGTCTGGAATAAAGAAAACTGAGAAGGTACAGGATATAAAAACAAAAGTAGCACTGCCAGGATGGACATGGGTTGACATTTCACCATCTATGCTGGTAACAAAACCAGGGTCCACACCAAGATGCTCCAGAGCCAAGTTCAGGACAAGCAAAAGGAGGTGAATTTCACACAACAGGCTGTGGAAACCCCATGTTCTGGGAATCCAAGAGGTTTGCAGGTTTTTAAGAGTAGACTGCACAAGCATTTGGAAGAACAAACACTTGGAGTTACTATTTAGACAGAAAACATCAGGCTTGGGATAAGTGGAGGGTGAGATCGTTTTAAAGGAATCCTTTGTGAATTTTTTGTATTCTTCCTTTTCCCCAGATGTCAGACCATGATCACTAGGAAGACAGAAATGTGACCGAGACAGAGCCTGGGTCTGAACCACTGCAGACACTCTGATGTTGATAGGTATTTTTAAATATTGATGACAATTTCCTGAAGCTGGGGCATGACAGGAAACAACTGGGTGAGCAAATGTTACTTCTATGAACGGTCTCACAGAAGTAAACCCAATGACTTTCTGAGTTATCTCACTCTCCAAGAGCTTGCAGACCCAAGATCTAAATAGTTTAATTCAACTCTGAAACACTACACATGAAGTATGGCCATATGTGCCTGCTTTTAAATTTGCATTCCACCTATTAAGAAATTATATTCCTGTCTATGCTGCAGCTTTTTCTAAGCATTTGATTCACTACTGTGCCCCACTCGAAACAAGCAACTAAAGATCTACAGTACATTCAACAGATGTGAAATGTTATCACAATTGTGTAACAGCACAATGCTAAGTGTCACAGAACAGATTAAAGGATTTGCCTTTTTTCCTGGCGTTCTCCCTGTTAAATATCAAAAACATATACTTTTGTTATTCAGACAGATTAGGGAGTTAAAAGTAAAGTTTGGATTAGAAGTAGTATTAACAACAGCTTAAAAAGTCTTAATAAGCCAGTAGAAATTTTGTGGGAATGTTTCTGAATGGCTTGCACTATGCTTACCTAGCTCTGTATTATTTCCTGGCCAATCTTAAATGTTATGGAATTTTCTGGGTTATTCTTAAGAAATACAGCTGGACTATATTAGAAAAACAGTAAGAAAGAAAGAAAGAGAAGTCAGAATTGATTCCTAAATGTTGATTAAGTAGTTAGATGTAAACTACTTGTGAATTAAACATTTATACGTTATTTCTGAAGCTGAGAAGGAGCTTTCATGGTTAAAACCCCCTCTGAATCTTTCCAAGAGACATCTCCAGCATGACTCTGATACAGCAATTTGGATTTGTTACACCAATTGACTGCAAAGAAAGAAATGTCAACCCCTCACATAAATGTCCTTTCTCTGACAAGCTCTCCCTCTTTTGAACTGCAATACCGAGGACAACATTGTTTTGCTTTGCCACAGACCTTGCCCTAAGTTTTTTGAAGGCTTCAGAGCTTCAGTGGAATTTGACAAGAGGTATTTGGTCTTTTGTGTCTGCCTTTAATTGCTGCGCCCCGGGGTGGATCCTGCTGCTGCTGCTGCTGGGGCCATCTGAGCAGAGGGTGCAGGACCTTTGGCTGCTTGTCACAGCTTGCAGGACTGGGACAGTACACAGCCTGCAGAAGTTTGCATGTACAGAGCAAAGATTTTGTTTCAAAATGTTTGTCCAACTCCTATGCCTGGCAGCTTAAAGAGATGCTGCCCTTCTACACAGTGAATAGGTGCTTATATTTCTATATTAAGGGTTAACTCCGAAAGTACACAGAAATAGAAGTTACTGGGCTGTTGGTAATGGTTCCACTGCAGCACAGTTTGGGTTAAAACCTTAGGTATTTCTGTCAGCTCTCCTTCACCAACCAACTTCATTTGCCAGCACAGACATGGCACATTTGGTTCCACCATGGTTCATTTCAGGATGAGCATTTGGTTGTAACTTCCTTTAGGTGTGCAGACTGTCAAAGACCATGGACAAGCTTAACTATTCACATGAGGCATCAGCCCACTAGCTTCAGCTGCAACAGTGGTGAACCCATTAATCAATCTTTTACAGCAGTGAGATAACCTTCTATGTGTACAGCTCTGCTAAAAATACATATTAAGAATTAGAAAATTAAACTATGTGTGTTCTGCAATGGAATGTCTGCTAACATAAATACTTTTACAGTCCCATAAAGACAGAAACATGAAATACTTAGATTTTCCACAAGTCTGTTAAGCATCACCCAGTGTTTTTATTCATATATTGTTTTTCTTTTTAATTGCACCATTAATTAGAAAAATTCATGGCCCTGACCTATGAGGAAAGTTACATGGAATTACACGGAAAACTTAGAATGCAAGAAGACATGCCTCATTCCTCTAAAACAAGAGACTGGCTCTTTAAATGCCAGTAGTCTTTTGTAGTCTTAGGCAACCAATTGTTTCCCTTTCTCTCTCAAAAATAATTAAATAAAAGGAAGCTTGCCCCACTTCCCCCCTCACACATCCACATACATGCACAGGACCAGCAAAACTCAGTAGTTTTCCACTGGCACAACAGCCTTTCAGTGCTTGCCATCTGCTGTGCTGGCAGGACCCACCACAGGAGCAGCAGCAGCAGTCAGGAACTGGAACGTCACGTTGTGAATATTCATTCCATTTTCATTGTCACAGCTGGGCTTCATCGTCTCTGAGACTGACTTTGCCTCCCCAACTTTCCTGTGGCAGCTTTGGGGAGCAGACAGGAGCGATGCACTGCAATCTAAGCTTATAACGTACAAACACCAGAAATCCCCAGTCAAAACCAGTCCCCAGTCCTGCTGGGGGCCAGACGTGTCTGTCACTCCCACGGACCATTGTTACACAGATTTTTAGGGACTTTTGCTCTGGGAAGAGTGTAGTTGACACTCAGTTGTATTTTACTGAAATATCACTTTTCTAGATCCATAACCAGTTTATTTGGAATTTATCATAGAGTGTCTTTTCCCCTCTTGTTAATTCTGTTTCTGGGTTATGTGCCCATGCTTTCAACACATGGTGAATGCGAGTGCATGACTTCATTACCTCAGGTTTCAAATGTGGAACTGGAGTTCAGATGTCCCAAAGGACAGCCAGTCCCTTCAGGAAGCACTCCTGCACCTCATTCAAGTTAAAACATTCGAATTTTAGACTTCTGTTATTTCAAACCTACCAAATCTAATGCTTTTAAAACCTGGTCTCAGCAGGTAGGTCCACAGTGCTTAGGGAGGTCCATGGTGGATTCCCTGGCTCTGCCTGTGGGTCCTGAAATTCTAAGGTCTCTGGGCAAGAAATCTGCTTTAGTGCACAGAGCTCCTAAATTCCTTTTCTCTACTTAAAGACTAATGAGGTAAAAGAAATCAAATCTATCTGTCAATTAAGTACTCCTCACCAGCAACTCTCTTCAAATCAACTGATGACGTCAAGATAAAACTTCCCTTGCTTCCACATGCTCCATGTTGCGATGGAAGAAGATGATTGTACTTTGTACTTCGTCTTTCCTCCAATCTGAGCTTACAGATTTGCCTTCTGCATGGCTGGATTTGTACAAAATCTGTACCACTGCATCCTTGGAGTAACAGGTTTCTCCATAAGTCCTGCTTTGTTTATGCTCAGGTAATACTGAAACCACAGCAGGGTTTTACTGATCTGCCTGTGTTAACACCCTCAGCCTTGTGCTTCGGCAGTGGGACAGAGAGAGATAAATCATAGAACCAGAGAACATCCTGAGTTGTAAGGGACTCACAAGGAGCACAAAGGTCCAAACCCTTGCCCTGCACAGGACAGCCCCAGGAATCAAGGCAAAAGGCTTGCCAAAGTTCTGTTTCCACTGAACTCTGCTGTCTTCTGGTTGAGCACCTGCTGAGGCCAGTTTAAGTCCTGACTGTGAGACCCCTCACAACCACGAGTCCTTCGGTGAGTCCTGACTGCCAGAGCCTGCTGACTGCCGAGGTTTACACGGGGCTGGAGAGATGGGATCCTGGGCTGCACTGGGCACAGCATTGATTGCCGGTAGAGGGAGGTCATCCTGCCCCTCTGCTCAACCCTGTTAGGCACATCTGGAGTGCTGTGTCCAGCCCTGGGCTCCTCGGACAGACACGGAGCTCCTGAAGCAGGGCCAGCGGGAATGATTTAGGGGCTGGAGCATCTCTGACAGGAAAGGCTGAGGGAGCTGGGGCTGCTCAGCCTCCAGAGGAGCCCCAGCTGAGAGGGGCCCTCAGCCCTGGGTGCCCATCCCTGTGCGCAGGGAGGGTCAGAGCAGGGCCCGGCTCTGCTCCGGGGGGCCCACCAGCGGAATGGGCACGAACTGATGCCCAGGAGGTTCCACCTGAGCATGAGGTAGACCTTCTGTCCTGTGCAGTGACCGAGCCCTGACCACATTGTCTGTGGACTCTCCTCCCTGGGGATATTCCAGAGCCGTCTGGACACACTCCTGTGCCGTGTGCTCTAGCACGGCCCTGCTGGGGCAGGGAGGCTGGAGCAGCTGCCCCGGCGGTCGCTCGCAGCCCGCCCAACCCCGGGCGCCGCTGCAGAGGGCGCCGGGAGGAGCGGGACGGGGCGTGAGGGAGAGGACGGGGNTGCCATTAGCGCGGGGGCGGCGCCGCGCTCGGACCGGCGGGAGGTGAGTCCTGAGGCTGAGCCGGGTCCTGAGGGGAGCCGGGTGCCCTCCGCCCTGGCGCTCTCCGCGGGCATAGCCGTGGCGCGCTGCCGCTGGAGACTGGGAATTTCCCCCTGCCTTCCCTCCTTCCTCCCCCCGCACCGTGAGGCAGCAGGAGCAGCCATCGCCGTGGACGCTGTGGGAGCGCACCCTCAGCCCCGGCTGCGGGGAGGATCGGGGGTGGCTCTGGGCTGCGGGGCACTTCGCCCGCCTGCCCCTCGGGGGACTCGTGCCCCTACCCCCGGGGTGACTTGGGACTCGTCCCGCAGCCCGTGGGGTGTCTCGTCCCGCTGTCCCTGGGGTGACTTGTGCCCCTGCCCCCGGGGCTGCTGCCGGCTGGGGCACCGAGGTGTCCCCGGGGTGTCGGAGCGGGGACACAGGAGAGCGTGGCGGGGGGAGCCGGGGCTGTGCGGGAACCCCAGCGGGAGGGTCACGGCTGGGCTCTACTCGTGCTACAGAGCTGGGCTTAAGGGTGTCCTGCCCTCTTTAGAAATAAATAAATAAAGGGACGAAATTATCTCCGTAATGCGCTTAGAAAAGCAAACAGAACCTTCACAAGTTTCCACTCGCTGGAGGAGCAAATCCCAAACCTTCTGCCGAGCCGAAGGAGTTTGGGATTGGGGCCCCCGTGGTTTGGTGGTCCGGCTCTTGTTCTGTGTCTTTAGACAATTCTCATTGACTCAGGTGAAAGTTAAATGCTACGAACTACGAGATGTTTCTCAGTTGTTGTTTGGTTTTACTTGATCTGAAACGTCTTTGGTTAGCATAGCAGAGTTCACACGTGTGCCTCCACTGATATACCTGGTTTCCTCTTGCAAAATCCAGACTGGCAATAAATGAGCCTTGCTGTAGCGTCTGAATCAAAAGCAATGACGAAGTTTGATTTTATTTTGTTTTTTAAGAGAAGTTTCCTGTAAGATATTTGGTGGGATGTACTGGTTTTGCTTTTGCCTTCCTTTTAGAGAGCAGTGGTATTTTGTTGACTGCAGATGTTGGGGTTTGTCAGGTGTGCTGATTCAGTGTTTTGATTACAGTTTTTTAAAGTCACTTGAAGCAGAGGGATCCTGTTTATGAGTCTTTATAACGCTAATAAATCTCGCTAAGTTGTTGTGCAGGTTCCATAAAAGGTGCCTGGATATACACAGGAATCTGAAAAAATGCTTTCATTCCTTATCCTTCAGGAATGAAAGAATGTGAGCCTTGGTTTTACTCTGAAAAGTGAAAAGAAATAGGAGCCCACAGGCTACTGACCTGAGAGGTGATGATCAGTGGGCACCCTCATGGCATGTGAGAAATCTGTTCCTGTATCTAGTAGAATTGCTGTAGTTTTACCTTCTGTGCCATATCTAGGCATGTTTTCCTGGTTTTGTTAAGAAATGTCTTGGATAGGAAAAGTCAAATTTGCATGGCTCTGTGAACTTAGTTGTTTTTCATATTGTACATGACATACTCTATGTTCAATTTAAATATTTTTGCTTAACAGAGCTTAAAAAATTTCTAAACATTTATTTCTCAAACATTTTAGAGGAAGACAAATACCAAGCCACTAACTAAACTGAATTCAGAAGCAAATATTTACAGAGGACAGGTATCATGCTTTATTTCTTCCTGCCATTTTTTTTTTTTTTTTTTTTTTTCCAGAAAGTTAGTCTGTCTTAAAAAATCAAAAAGCAAACCCACACCCCAACATTAACTTGCAGTGGACCTGGACCAGGCCTATGCTCTTGGTGAGGGAATGTTCCCAGGAGAACACAACTTTTGGAGTTCTGTCAAGTGATCTGTTTTGGACCTGCTTGTGCAGGCTTTTTGGTGCAGACCTCTGAGGGTCTGATCAGCAGTGGAGTCCCTGGTGAGACTCTCCTGGACTGGAATGATGTGGGATGTCATACTGGAGTTCCGTGCATGAACAGCTTCTCGTGCATGTGGCTGAGGTTTGCTTACCTGTTCTTTCTCAGGAGTTTTGTGTAGCCTCCCTTCTATCGTCTGTCTTTGATGAAGTTTGAATGGTGGCTAGGAGTTTCTTTAATCATTTAAGTTACTGCTGTAGTTTGGGATGGCTCTTGGTCCTGTAGTGACCACAAGGAGCTTAGTCACTGTCTTTGTCCGCTGTCTAGGCAGTGAGTTTGTCTTGCTTTCAAAGCTTATCTTCTCCCTACAGATTCAGTTTTCACTCAGTCCATGTTTATTCTAATAAAAATGTTGTTCTTCCCAGCACGTTTAAGCTGGGCATTAGTTAAAATGTGAAGCCAGTTGATGAACTTTGATGTTTGTATTCCGGGAGATGCAGGGTAGACATGGAAATTACAATGAAAAGAATTGCTCCTCTGAACGCAGTATTCATCAGCACAAAGCCTGCTAAGCTGATATTATATGGTAAATGGTTTGCTTTTAGTCTCCCAGAAAGAGGCTTTGTGTCTTAGGGTAATGGCAGTTGACATAAATCAAACATACAATTGTCCACAAAATCATTTAATCTTCTCTTGTTGTTCATTTCAACATATAGCTGCACTTAGAGCAGGCCTGCCACTAGTGGTAATTGCATTGCTGTGGTTTGAAAATATGGGTTTGATAAGTAACTGAAGGCTAATTTTTGAGATGGGTTGGTGCAGAATTTTTCGAAGTCTAGTGATTAAATAACAGCTTTTGTTGTGCAAAAAATGGTTACACTACGGGTAAACCAATTTAATATTGTGGGGTATGAACTCAGGGAAGAGTTATTTATTTCATTTTGTGAATTGAAATAGTGAACCGTATTTAATGTGGGGGATCTTGTCTTGAAGGCTCAGAAATAAGTTGTCAAATGCAGCAGAGCAAACTTTATAATTTGATTGGTACAGAAAATCCTGCAAGTCTGTAGTTTAAAACTGCAGAGTAACTTCTGGCAGTCCCACTGCTCCTGTATTTGCATGGGGAAGTAATAGAACATTTTTCTTTTAACAATATAAATCAAAACAGGAAGTAGGGGAATAAATAAATTATCAAAAAAAGCCTAGTTTTCTTGTCATAAATAATTTGATCAGTGTGGGAAGCATTAAAATGGGCAATTGTCATAGTTAATACTGTCTTACTTGTGAAATCAGGTAATCTTGTAAGGCATTGATATCTCATTAAATACTTTCTAGAGATTAGAAAAGCAAAGGAAAACACTGGATCAGGAAAGAATATTAATCTTCATGCTTCAAATGTCTAGTTTTCTGATTTCTCGGTAATTTAAGCATTGGATTTTATATTCTGGTTTGAAGTGTAGGTTTGGAACTTGGTTTGTGGTATATGCCTTTAATATTTATACCTACAAACTTGCAAGTTTGTTAGCTGATACGTGTTTTTTTGAGAGTTACAACTGATTCGAATGTGAAGAAAACAGATACCTAGAATTTGGAAGACTACTTCTATGTGATTTTCATTGTCTAAGGAGCAGTTGACTTGGTAATTTTTCTAGTAAAAGGGAGCAGTGGTTGGTTAAAATGGTAGCCTGGGTTTGTGGGATTTCACAAGAGTGAGAATGTCCTGAAGCAGTAAAAAGGGAATCAACTATTCACCTTTTAGTAACACAGAACAGCCAGGATGAAGTAATAGTTTGGTGTGAGCCAGTTTTGCAAACAGAGTTTATGAGAGGTGCCAGAATGAATGGGAGGGAGGGAGTTAAGGGATAACTCAGATCTATATGGGAGAGGAGGAGTGTCTGCTGTATTGCAACTTATATTAGCTATGTCTCTTATGTTCCGGAGTTTGAGCCTGTGATCACTACATGCTGTAGAGGAGCTCCAGTCTTAGCAAAGACCTTGGCATATTGAAGTTTGTTTAATTTCCTTCCACAGAGGGGGAAACAAAAAATCTTCATTTCTTGTCTTTGAACAGATGAAAGGTTGTGAAACCTTTTTCTACTACGTGTAATAAAGAGAGCTGTTTACAATTCTGAGAGCCCTGTGTATAATGTCACATTAAGTACTGCATTTATAAAATGTGCCAAGGTGTTTTAGCAATTAAGTCTCCTGGTAGTAAACCAAAACCAAGCCAGCCATCCCCCAGAAAAACACTTGGAAAACTTTAGTCAAGTGGGTGCCTTCCCAGAGAGTTGTACTTGGTTGAAAGCCCTTTTTATGATCCACTGTAGTGGAATAATGCTTATGAAAAACACAGTTGGGTGCAATTAAAATGAAGATATTAGGCTGCACTGAGCCATAGGAGTTGCAAAGACACTCAGCTTCCATACACAGGAGTGGAGTATATGGAAGAGGGAGTAGTCGTAACTTCCATTCCCATAGCTGAGGGACGAGGAGGGAATGAAAGTAAGATACCTGACTAGCCTGAATGACTGCTGAGGACAGAAACGGGAAGGGACAGTGGCTTGTCAGAAGCAGCTTGTCACAAGTGGGGAGCTGTGTGCTTGGGGGCTCTCCTGGTTGTACAGGCTCCATGTCCCTGTCCCTAATGCAGGGACACACTTGTGCTGTGTTATGAACTTCCTCCAGGATCACTGAGAGCCTCCCCAAAGGCCGGATGGGGCCTCTTGCTGCCAGATCACTGCCAGTTTGGAGATTCTTGAGTCTGTTCTGTGGGTAGAAAGTCTCACTATTTTTATGACTTTACTCATTAAAGAAACCTACTTAGAGCTGACCTGATAGGTAAATTCCAAAGGATATTTCCTTGTCTGCAGGAGGGCTGTTGTTTACAGGCCAGCCAAGATGTGGATGACCTCAGACTCTTACTCTTGCTTGAAGCTGAACTTGGAATTAGATGTCTTAGATTTCCATGGATCACATCTGAGAACAGAGGAGGTGACAGGATGCAGGTGTCCCAGTATTGCCCCTTTATTTCCCAGTGCAGACCTGCCTCTTTGGCTGATTAGTTAGATTTGAATCAGACTCTGGAGAAGGCTGGGACAGTTCACAGGCTCCAGTGTTCCACTCTCCCATAAAAACTGAGAAAAACCTTTCCTTTCAGGAGAAATTCCCTTTTCCCAAATTAGCTCAGTAGAAATGGCAGACCTTAAACTAATGGCATCAGACTCCTTTTGTATAGGGGAAAAACGTTTATTACAGACATTTCTTAAAATTTGTTTTAATTCTTTTTTTACAATGAACAGTTGCATAATGTGTTCCCTGCCCTTCCCTCTTGCTGGTGCCTTATAAGGGAGGTAACCAGAACGGCAGCCAAATATCAGCCTGATGATGAAAGAATTGTTCCACTCAAAATGTCACTAATTTTTAGCCTGCTGAGTCCTGTGTGAAGAGGAAAGCTTATATTAGTAGCTCCCCAGACAGAAGCATTGCATTGCATTGTTTAAAGACAGTTGTTGTTTCTTGAAGTTAAAGATTCCTCTGTTCTGTGCTCTGTGGTGTTTGGCAGAGCAGGAAAGGAGAACAAATTTAATCACAAGGTAAGGATTTAGTGGGACTACCTGTTTTTTCAAACAGTAGCAACTGGATATGTAGAATGAAGCCTGTTTAACAGTAATTAAAAGTATAACAAGCTGTAAAATCTGGAATTATAAGGGAATTTTGTGTTCTGCATGTGAGATTCTCTGTGGGACACAGTCATTCAACAATGAGAGCTATGGCTGGTACAGACAGGTAACAGGGAGCTGTTAAAGCACATTCCTGTTGAGTGGAGTAATGGCTGTTGGTTATCAGACACTGGTGTAGCAAATGCTCTTACTGAGACTTAGCAAGTCAGTTTGAAAGGCTGAGACAACTGGGATTGTTCAGCCTGGAAAAGAGAAGGTTTTGGTGTCACCTCGTTGTGGCCTTCCAGTACCTAGAGGGAGCTTACAAGAAAGATGGAGCCTACAAGAAAGATGGGGTGAGACTCTTGACAAGGGCTTGGAGTGACAGGACAAGGGGGAATGGCTTCACACTGACAGAGAGTGGGTTTGGATTTTAGGAAGAAATTCTTCCCTGTGTGGGTGGTGAGGCCCTGAATCCCTGGCAGTGTCCATGGCCAGGTTGGACGGGACTTGCAGCAACCTGGGCTAGTGGAAGGTGTCCCTGCCCATGGCTGGGGGCTGGTGTTGGATGGTCTTTAAGGTCCCTTCCAACCCAAACCAGTCTGATTCTCTGAAGGTTGCTTTGTGGTATAGATCCTATAGTTGCCTGTCTTGGAAGGCCGTCAACTGCATCACAGCAAAATCTGATTTTCAAGATAAGGTGAAATAAGGGAATTTTATCTCTTCTGGTGCCATAAACATGCATCTTTGTCGCTGGGTTTTATTGGTTTTGTTTGTGCTTGGTTGGTCCCACTAAAGTAATAAAGAACTCTGGTTGAACAGGTGAGTTGCAGTTCTTGGACTGCCTTGCTGTATTTCACTTGTGTAAATCAAAGGTTTTGTTGTGTCTAAAGAGAATTTGTCTTGGGAAACTAATCTGCCTGCTGATAGTTTAAAGTAATTTGTTTGCTTCACTCCATGACATTAGTTACAGCATGTATCTCCATTTCCATGAATGGTGTAGAAAAGGAAATATCCATATTTAGGTTTATTGGGGGGAGAGGAGAGGAACAAACCAACCAACCCTGATTGTATTTTAGGTACAATTTCTAGTAAAGTCTTACTGTTTAGTCCTTTCCCAATCTTCACCAGTGTAGGTAGAGTCTTATGAAGTAGTGGCTAAGAGCAGAGAATCAAGGTTTATTAAAACAGGAGTTCTTCATGAATTCAGCTCCCAAGTCTCCCATGAGCAAAGAATATAGAAGACTATTTTCTGTTGAAGTGTAGATAGTTCCTCTTATGGTTAATTATTATATGGAGACTCCTGCTCTGTGTTTATCTTTTCAGAGAATTTAACAAAGAAGGAGAGTTCATATAAAATCTGTATCACTTGAGCATTGTAGCGCGCTTGTAGTCTGGATGTGGTGACCTCACTGCACAATTGCCTAAGTAGCAATTAGAAACTTTTCTGTGAGGGGTTTTTTGTCCTTTTTTTAAAAAAAAACCACAGCAATTATGTTAAGAATACCGTGAAATAATGTTCTGTAAGTTGCTTATTCTTTGTGAAATGAAAGTGAAGTTGAAGTTGGACAAAATGACAATTAGCAACAGAGGTTGAGGCTGTGGTTCACAAGTCCAGTGAACCACAAACTGCTGTCAAGGCACAACACACTCCCAGCCCATCATCCACCTCCCAGCCCCTTGGACCACAGACTGGAGATCACTAAGTTATGGTGAGCTGTGGTAGTAGAAACAAACATCTTCAGAAACAGTTTCAGGTAAGAAATTGAATTGCAGGAAGATTTTGAGGAGGAGATGTGGAAAAACAATACCAGTTGTTTGGAAGATGAAGGCAATAGAGAAGGGGATTCTTCTGCCTGTTAAAAACCTTTCTCCTGTCTTTTTTTCCTGTCTTTTTTTTTTTTTTTCCATGAGCCAGTGATGAAGGGAAAAGAACAAAGTGGAATGCGTTATATTTTCAAGGTTTGCTGGCAAACCTTCAAAGAAATTGGAATTTTTTTTACCTTCTTTCCTACTTTGCACCAGTTCTTGACTGCTCTAGTTCTCAGTAATTAACAGTGTTTACAGGCAACAGTCATGCATTCCTTCAATGGAAGGAACACATTGAAGTCACTGCAAACCCCAGGTGCACAAGGAGGTGCAAAGTTGTCTCCAATATTTGAGGCCGTGTAACTGTGGTGATGTTATAGGAGAACAAATCTGCGGGATGAATCCTTGGGTTCCAGCTGTGCTGGTGTGGTAGTCATATATGGAAGGATGGAGGTGCCCAGATGAGGATTAGAATATTTTTACCAGCTGATCAGGTAAATCCTGGCACATCCAAAGGGTTGCGATTTAGGTTGCAATCAGGGATGCAATTTAGATGCAAGTAAACTTGTATAAAAATTTCTTGTGACAGGAATGATGATGTGTCCTCCTGTCCTCCTAGCCTTGTTCTAGGCTTTGTCTCGATGAAGAGTGTGACATGAATGCCATACTGATACAATCAATGCTCCTGAAGGTGCTGAGAATTTCAGGCCATGGATTTGTTAGTGGGCCTGACCAATATGTGGATATTGAAGTCGATGTAATGTATTTCAGCTCTAATCCCAGCTCTTTCAGTCAGTACGGTGGTGCTGATGCTCCTGTAGGGTGACCTGGAGGAACTTTGCACTTGGTTTTGCGTCTGAGTACAGCATGCCCTGTTCCCTGCTCTGAGTTCAGGTCTCTGACAGCTGGGGTTCATTCATAACTCCACGGTCTTAGGCTCACACTTGGATACCTTTAAGCCTCATTTAATCCCAGAGGGCACCTGATTCATGTGCACTGTTTGCTTTTGCTCGCAGACACGTAAGCTACTTCTGTAGTGGCACATGAAGAAAGAACAAATCCCTTTCAGAGTTCGGGAAAAAGAGATGAACATTGTATCACCAAAACCAGGGAAGAGGGAATTTCTCTGTCTGAATGCACACTGACCTACAGCACTGACTGGAGCTGCTGCTCACAGCATGTTCTGCAACCTGGCTGCTGACAGGATAACTTTGCTGAGCGCCTCTGCTGCAAAGAGGTTCCTTGGAGCCTGCCAAAAATACTGCTGCCTTCACCTTTGGTCCTTAGTAAGATGCAAAACTCTGGCCTTTGTGAGGTTACAATGAAGAAATGTGCTTCCCCTTTTTATGTTTAAATAAGTGAAATAACATTCTGCTCTGTAAAATAATCATTACAGTCAAAAGCAACATCTGGGGAGAAACCAATGGATACACATCCATTTTTTTATGTGTACTTTGGATCACTGCATTTAAAAGGATTGAAATCATAATGGAAAGTAAAAAAAGAAAAAGGAAGTAATTATGAAGTAATTGGGGGGGTAGTTATTATACTCTAATAAAGATAAGTAGTTTTAGCTAATTTTCTCTCTGCCTTTTTTGTTAAATAAGCAGCAAGATTTAGAAAGCCAGTTTCAGTTTTGTTTATAGTCCAGTCTAGTTTCAGGTGTTGACCATCAGGCATGGCATGAGCCTGTGCTGCTTGGGGAGCAAGGGCTGCAAGAGAAGAATTATAATGACAATTTTGCTTATATTGTTTTGCTTTTAAAAAAATCCTAGAAACTGAAAGCTGTTAGTGTTATTTGTATTTTTTCCATATAGAAACTATTTTTTGAAATTAGTCCTGACAGTATCTTTCTTATTTCTGTATGACTGTAACTTTCTCAGTCTGAGAACCACAGCATAAATGTATTTTCCTGGTTCTTTTGCTGAAGTGCTCCGCATCGGTCATGTCATCTTTAAAGGTGTACAGACTGAGAGGATAAAAGCTTCTGTATCCTGACTTAGGACATTAGGGAGAGTGAACCTGCATCTGCCTGTGTGCAGTTGGAGAATGCAGTTGCAGGATGAGATTTTCTTACGTCTGTGTGCAATCCAAATGCTTTCCCTCCCTCTCTTGCCTGCCAAGGCAAGGCTGGGTTTTGCCACAAAGATGTTGGTTAATTAAGGGCCACCCACCCCCCTTCTTCTTGATGCTGAAGTAAATCCTCCTCAGATATTGCAAGCCAGTAAAGCACAGGAGCAGCAATGCAGATCAAGCTCCACATTTGTCTTGGAGGGAAGGCCAGACTCCCGTCTGGAACATCTGAATTGGTGCTTTGAGTGCAGCTTCCTTCTGTTCAGCGCTGGTGATGATCTTGTCAGCCAAGCACCTGATTTACCAGATGAAGTCACTGACACAAGTGGGCTCCCAGCATTTATGTATGTTGTGGCAGGGAAACAGGGGCTTTTTGTCTTGTGGTATAGCAAGCACCTGCCTTTGCTTTTCCCTCCAGTTTTCCCTTTCTTGGATAGATCAGCAATGTAGTTTGTGCTTCACCCTGATTGTAGAATCTCTAACGAAATAAAATTTAGCTAAGGAAGCTTTACTGAATGCATTCCAATGGCTTTCCAGATTAATGGCATTGACTAGTGTATGAAAAAAATAAACACCTGAGAATTTCTTGTAATTCTTGCTTTCCTTTGGTACCTCAGTCAATGCTAATTCTAACCAAGAAGCCTTTTTTTTTTTTTTTAATAAATCTGCTGCCCATATTGAATTTGGTGGTATAATTCTCATCATCTTTGTGGGAGAGGGAACTGACAAAGGATAATCCTGCCTCTATTGTGGATACTTAGGACATTTTTTGAACTGCTAGGCAGATATGAGTGTACTGAGTTGTTTTTTACAAGTCCTTTTTCAATATTGAAACGTGGTACTCTTTGAGGTACTAACCACATTTGACCCTGTGTATACTTCACAGGCATCGTTCAATCAGTTTAGCAGGTGTTTACAAAGCACCAAAATTCTGAAGGCTTTCATCTCTGAATGAAACACGTTCTTTGTGCTCAGCTTGGCATCTCTGAATTTACTGAGCAGCACCAATCCCCTAATATTAAGTGTGATTAGATTCAGTTACCTTGTGCCATTCCAATGCAAAAAGTTCCAGTTAATTAATGGAATTGACTGATGCTTTCAAAGTTATTGCTCTGAATTACGTTTGTGACACATACAGCTAATATTACTTTGTTTTCTTAAAGCAGAGTTTAAAATATTGGTATTTAGTTTTCTAAATTTGTATCACTTCATGCCATTTTACTGGCAAGAGACAAGGCAAATACAACTAATGATTGATTTCTCTGAAATGAAGTGGTTGGTTCAAGGTGAACCTCTGTTTCTATGCTAAATTTTCTTAAAGAAAAATGCTTGAGAGCTCTGAAACTTTTGTTGGAAAGAAATGCAGTTAGAATGTGGGATGGGAATATTCATGTTCTCCTTTTGCATGGCTCTAGCTTGTTGGAAGCCAGCAGGTCGTGGGCTTTACTACTGGTAAGGTGTTGGGCTTCAGATATTACTTAAAGGAATATTTAGATTAGTTCATATTTTTAAAAAATGCTTTGGGATGCTTTTACCAAAGATACTGGATAAAAGCACTTCGTGTTTTGAAGGAATGTGCTATTTTGAGGGAGGGTAATTCTTTTTCCCTACCTTATTCAGTCCTTGGCCTTTAGAATGGTATCAACAAAGGAAGTGACTCTTATAGATGCTTTTGTGATGTGGTTCCTAATTTGCTGAGAGTTGGACTGAGATCCCTTGACTCATTTCATGTCAGCCACCAAAGGGCTATTTCCAGTTACTGCCTGGACCAGGTCTTGGAGCTGAAAGATTCCATCTCTGACTGCCAGCCATGCCTCACAAGAATCATAACAACTTGCATTTCAAATATTTCAACATTATAATTCAGCCTTTGAAGTTTTGGCACCTATTTGGCAAGGGATGTCTCCAAAGAAGTATTTTTAGCAAACACTATATATAGAGCTTCAGATCTTCATGTTTTTTCTTTATGTGGAGAATGATTTTACTGTCTATGAGGTGCCCAGACTTTAAGGCTGTGAAAACGGCAAAATGCTCAAATTGCTTTAAATTTGGTGGGAGCTGTGCCTATCTACATTACACACAGTTGCCTGGCCCTCCTCTGCTGGAGGGTCCAGTGCCCTGTGGTGCAGATGGAGATGAGGGATGCCACCTATTTTATTTGTTTCATTTGGCTTTTGGAATGTATTTTAACTGAAAGTGAAATCTGTCTGCTGTAGGATTGCTATTTGCTGAAGAGGGTTCTCTGAAAGTGCTGGAGAAACCTGTTACAGGCATGGCCAACACTTAGGGACTTTGGAGATTATGAGGACAACTAAACTGCTAAATCCAAAGGCTACTTCCAGCTGTCCTCATGACAATGAGAGTTGGCATTGTGTCAGATGCCAGGCAGGATTCATCTACCTGCCCTTGGATGCTTAGAAGTTACACATCCAAGCCAGTTTGACATCTTAACCATCCCGTGTAGTCAGTGCAGTTGGAAAAGCACCAGAAGGAGATGTTTGCTTCTGCCTCCTGCAAGGGTGACTATGGATGGAGAAGAATATAGGTGCAGAGAGGGCTCAGGTGGATTTCCAGTTGTGCTGCCTTGAATGGACACCCTGATACCGCTGTGTGACTTCTGGGTAGCTTCTTACAGCAGATGAAATGTCAACAATAAGATCTAGTGGGTTCACTTTTGTCAAATGTCCCTGCAGGTGCATGCAAGAACTTGTGAATTCACAGACTCCTTTTGTTTTGCCAGCAGCGGGGTCAGGATCCGTTTGTTTTTCTCTGCAGAATGTGCTCCCTCCATAGCAGCTGCGAGAGCCCCAGGGCTTCTGTGATCCTCTGTAGTTGCACCTCTGAAAAAAACCCAGGCTCAGGTCAACTGAGCTTTTTTTTTCTGTTTCCTGCTGTAGTTCTAGATTTTCCCATAGCTCATTGTGCCATTTAGTGTTAAAAATAGGATTCTATAAAGCATTTTTATGTTCCTGAAGTGCACACGCTTTATTTTTCAAACGTGTGTCTGTGTGAAGACCTGCCCCAGGAGCAGTGTGTCTTTGCCCAGCACTGACCTGATCTGACTGTAATACTAAACGCAAGGTGAGAGTCAGGACTAATGCAGTGATTCTGTGTCTCAGCTCTTCCTTCAGGTTTTTGGCAGCTTCTGCAAGTTACTCTTTGTGCCTCAGACACTGGTAGGGTGCTGCATAGATGACTTTTTATTTAATTTATTTTTGGTGGCTCGGATTCATTTTGTTGTGCCTCACTGTCTGCATTTCTGAAATACGATTGAAATTGGCTGAATTTTTTGAGAACTGTATGTGGAGAGTGCTATGCCAGCATGTGTGGCTCTCCATCCCTGGAAGTGCTCTCCATCCCTGGAAGTGTACAAGAAGTGACTAGAGGTGCCACTTTATGCTATGGTTTAGTTGACGTCGTGGTGTTTGGTCAGGGGTTGGACTGGATCTTGGAGGTCCTTTCCAACCATAATGACTCTAGGATTCTCTGTTATCTTGGATGTATTTCTGCTCCTGGATGGAAGGGCTCTGTTCCCTACAGATACTTGTTACAAGTCAGGGATCTTCTCTTGCTTGTACAGCTTCAAAATCCTGCTGGGACTGAGCCTGGGTTTGCTTCATTTCCTTGTCAGTCCAGGTGATGCAGTTGCCTACTTGCATTACCAAGATCCTGTGGTTTATGTTTCAGTTTTGCAAAATACCTCTAGATCTGGTTGGAAAATATTTTAAAGGGGCAAAACATAATTTGCTTGAAGGTTGGGAGGAAAGTACATCACACAGGGAAGCAGAATAAAGCCTGCAGCTCCAGTTCATTGGAAGATGAAGATCCTTTCTGGCATTATTAACATGAGGGATAACCCAGAGGAGAGTAAAGCAGCTTGAGGCTTGGTAGCAACCCCGAGAGACCTTTGCAGCTTTGGGCATGCTGGGAAGAGGGAGGGCACACCTTCCGTCCTGGGGGCTGCCAGCAGAGCAGCTTCCCTGTGCTTTCAGGATTTGCTGAAATTTTCATAATTTATTTTGCAAAATTTTACTGAAGGGAATGCCAAAAAAAAAAAAAAATTAAAAAAAAAAGGTAGACTAGCCTCCAGGTCTGGCTTCCAACCCTGAGTTACCATCTTAGATCTGGGGAGAACAATGAAATTTTTATTACGGATCTAGGCTAGAGAGGTAGGGCTCAGTATCAATGGAGCATAATCTGTGGAGTAAAAAAGAGGTAGTTTTTCACAGACCTTTTCTGACTGCCAGGGGTAGTTCTAAAATAAGGGATTTCACTTGATTTTCTTTTTGTAAATGAGTGCAAGTTAAAATATATTTTAAGGCTTTTCAAGGCTCAATCGAAGCAATAATTAATCATCTGAGGAATCACAGATGTAAATGTTTTTGATTCTGTGCTAATACTGCATTATTAGACTATTTTTCAGAAGTGAAGCGAATAGAGCAGAGCAGCTGCTTCCTTGTGATTTGTGAAATTGGGACACATTCTCTCTTAGCCTGTGCTATATCGATGTGACAAACTACATTCCTGATATTGCGTGTGGCTTTACTGCAAGCTGTAAAACTTTCCAAAGGTTGTCTGTTTATCACTACTTTAAAGGGCAGCTGATTAATGTTATTTGCATATGAGCAACAGAATATGTAAACATTGACTGGGGAGTCATTGAAGGAATGCTCTCAGCTAGGTTCACAAGAGCAGTGTTTCTCCAAGGCTGTGTGTAGCTCAGCTTGGAAATGTTATCACCAAATTTGGCCTCTTGCAGGGTATTGACGTTGGATGGTCCTTCCTGTTGCTCTTACCCATATATTTTCTTCCGTTTCTGAATTCACGGTGAGGTTTCAACCCTGTCCTTGGAGCAGTGCAAACTGTCTTGGGTGCTTACCTTGCCACACATCTCCCCAAACCCACAATGTACAGATGGCTACAGCCCTCAAATGGGCAGCTCACACAAGGGCACTTACAAAGGAGGGCCCACATGTCTCATATGTTTTAGGTTGAGTAATGAATTTTCAGAATTAATTAATAATTTCTTAATACTTAAGACCCCAGTCGTTTGTGCCTGTGACCTCCTTAAGTCTCCTAACGTGACCTGCTGGCTACAGGAGTGATGTTTGCTTTCTTGTAGGGTAACTGAGGCACACCCTAAGTACAATTTTTTTTGTATGGTTTGTTTTTGCACATAGGAAATAAAATAGAATCCAGATCATCTGTTACTTAATGCAGTTTCCTGTGTTGCAGCCACGAGAGCATCCTTCCTCTGTGCATACATCATCTGCAATTAGAAACAGAAAACTCGAAATATTCATTACTTCAACACTTTTGCCATTGGCAAATGACAGGAATTTATTGTGGTTTTCCTTTGCGGGATTTGTCCACCTCAAGTCACCATTAGAGGTTATATTAGGGATACCTGAGCTGGTAACTCCTCTGGGAGAGTGGTTTGGTAGAATGAGAGGAGATGCATTAAGGAATGAGTGAGAAATTAGGGTGGGCCTTCAAGTGGATGTTCCTGGTGTGTTACCATAGATCACGTACCGGGCATTGCTTGAAGTCTTTGAGTGACCATAAAACTATTCAGATTCAAGTACAAGTTGTGTCTGCTGCAGAATGGGCTTCTGATCCAGGTCAGCGTTGCTGTTTGAGCTTGCTGGGCTGTGCTCAACGTGCAGGAGCCAAGCAGCACTCCAGGAGGAGAGCTTCGGAGAGCTCATGAGGCCAACGGGAGCAGCACATGGTACAGACCCTTCCTGGTCTTTGCAAATATGTCTGTGGTGATCCTTGGAGAGTGCAGCACGTGGATGTGTGCTCGGCTTTTCATTATGATTAGCCTCTCCTCAGCCATTTCCAGCAGAATCAGATTGTGTTCCGTACTGTTGCAGCCTGAAGTAAAGGCAGTGTAAGAAAGTAGTTACAGCCTGGGTTTGGAGGGCTTTGCACAGCTCTCTTCTCCACCAGCCTGTTTCCAAATGGAGCCAGCAAAAGTGGGGGCAAGAGGGATGTGACTCATTGGTGAGAGTCAATGTTTGTGTAACTGTTGTCACTGTTGGGCTCTGGGGTTTCTGTTGTGCCCAATCTGACATAAATGGCCTCTGTCAAAAGGGACAGCTCTGTCCTCCAACTGCCACAAGAGTATCCAAACTTCCCTGGGATGTAGTCCAAGTCTGGCTGCCTGCAAAAGGGACAGTGCTGTTCTCCGCCTTGTCCGCATGCCTGTCCCTATTTAATTGCTCCTTTTTCCCTGACTTTGTGTAGTGGGAGGATGGGGCAAACCGATTTGCTGATCTTATGGAAGAGTGGTCTCCTTTTCACAAGAGCATGAGGCTGGTTGGTAGCTTAATTTTGTCAGGCTGCTGAGTTCTACAAACTGGCCTGTGGCTGCATTATTAGGAAAACCGTGGGAGTGTGTGGCTGGGACTTGAGGGATCAGCCAAGTGGAGAGGAAGGGATTTGTCTTTCTAAGAAGCAGTCGTAGGCCTTGAAGCAGGACTTGGCAGCAGTGTCTGTCCTTTCTGTGTAAGAGCCTTGAGCACAGGGCCCATCCCCATAAGGAAATGTTAATGTTAAATAATATTTCAAAAGTGGAAATGATCTCATTCTTCCTCCACCTTATTTGGGTTTTTCTCTGGTTACTATTTATGGGAAATAGTTGATTGTATCCAACTTGTCAGCCAATTCAGATCACTGCCTGAAGGACTTCTTTATTTGCCACTCCACCAGTCTCCATCTTTACCCATTGTTTGCATAAAACTGGTATTTCTGTTCAGATTTCCTGCAGGTAACTCCACTTGTATTTATCTGCACTTGACAGATAAAGAAATGGAGGCACAATGACACTTGGTCACTCACAGGGCAATAGGGACACCTTGAAAAGGAAGAGTGAGAGCCATTCTGTAGGGACACAAGTGTTGCTTCTCCTTTGAGGTGACCTGTGTTCCATGAAGAGTCCTTGTTTTACTGATGAATCCTGCTCTTTTGTGCAGTCATGAGAGTGCTTAGCCCCCGGGTCATGCTCCAAGACTGTTCTGTTCTGAAGGCTTCCTAGGGGGGAAATGTTTGCTCCTAGAGAATTTGTCATCTTTGTCTGTTATTCTTGCCATAATCTATTTCATCTTGAAAGCATAGGAAAATGGGCTTTTTAAGATACTTTTTTTTTTATCTGAAAATTTATCCTTTCATGCATGTTTAACGTACAGCCTTAGTATCTTAGAGAAACGTAAGCAGATGTCTTCTGTTCCTCTTCCCTCTCACTCCCTTGCAGCTGGATATAGCCAGAGCTTTTATCCACACCCTGGTTTCCTTCTCTTTTCCTTTAACTAGGAAACCTGATCACAGAATGCAGTATCTGAGACTAATTTAAAGGAAAACAACACCTATTCTGAGTGAACTTTCCCCAGCCAAGACTGGAGAATTGCTTCTCACAGATCTAGTGCCCATCACAATCCTCATCATCTTTCACCGATGTGCAATTCCTTTTGCCTTTCTCTTCTGTTCCTAGAAGGGTGAATATGCACCTGTGTAGGCACACAAAGCATTGCCCTTCAGCTCTGGAGGAGATGAGCAGTTGGGATGTTAAGGAAAGGCTGCAGGAAGACTCTCAGATTCACAAGGCAGTCTGCCTCTGCAAGAGTTTTTTCCTCTGTACCTAAAACTCTAAATCTCAGAAGGAGAAAGCCCAGCTACCCACTTGCTGTGTGTTTGTGATATATGTGTTCTCAACATGATAGAAATGTTGAAATACCAGACCACAGTTGCATTGACTGTTCTCCCCTAAACCAGCCTGATAATAAAGCACAATTGTAAAGCTCTCTCTTCTCAGTTGTCTTTATTATCGCTGTAGGGATTAGATGTTGCCATCATGGTTCCTTCATGAGAGAATGTTTCATTCTCCACCTTTGGTACCGATGGCCAGGGCTGCTGCTGATTTGGTGGTGAGAGTATGGCGTAGCTCCATCCCCACCATTCTGAATCTGCTTCCCAGCTTCAGGCACCAGGAGGGTGCTCCTCTCTTATGTCAGGAAACCACACATATCTCTTTATCTCTCTGCACCCCGGGCCTCACCAAGTCAGTCTGCTTTGTGTGCCAACAGCTGTCTGCTTCTCCAAAAGTCACAGTCAAAGGAGTAAAGTGCTGTAGTGGGATTTGACTGGGCAAACATCTGTTCCCCACTATTGCATGCTCTAACAACATGCACTACCTGCATTTACAGTTTTGTAGGGCCAGAGGGATCTGTTCTGCTCATTAACCCTGACTGGAGGCGCTGCACAGGCCATGGCTGGGCAATGATGTTCTGTATCTCATTTAGCAGTCAGCTCCTTTGCTGGCACAGACTTATCATGTGTGATTACTTAATTTGATTGATGTGATCTAAAAAGAGCCTGGCAAGAGTCAGGGATTCGAACATACATCAGTGAAAAAGAAAAGCAAACTTGGTGTCTTCTTCTCCAGCATTCTTCAGTGCAAGAGTCCCTCCTAATTCCCAAAGGTCCTGCTTCTCTAGGCTCCTTAGGAAGTAGAAGGGCTTTACCAAATACCTGAAATATAAGAGTAGAATTCCTTGGATCACATCTGAAAATGTATTACGGTTTCCTTGAAATGTTATACTGGTGCTGTGTTAGAAGCTCCTTCGCTTATTCTTTGCTTCTATCCTAACTTGTGTCTCTTGGCCACAAAAGGTGTAGAGAAATTCGCGGTGATTGAATGTTACCTTTGGACAGTTGTACATGTTTGAGAGTGGGACATACTTCTCATTGGACCTGAGTAGGACTTCATCCAGGAAACCAATAACTGAGGAGGAAGCAGATTTATGATTGTTGACCTCGCTCTGTTTGTGATTATTTCATGCTCCAAAACATTGCAGCAAGATATTTAGCACGAGCTTTTTAAATGCCAGTTAATTTACAAGGTTTTAAAGCAGTATTTTCTTATGTCTGGATGCAAGTACCTGCTAAAAGCTGTGAAAATGCTTAAGTGCACAGGAATGCAATTACTTCAGCAAATAGAAGAGCTTCCTGTTTTTAGACACTTTTGAGAGGACAAAGATTTGCAGCACTCTGAAACCTGGGGAGGGCCAGGAGAAAGGACAGATACAAGTGAGCTGAAGCAAGCTGTGAAATGCTATTTCACTGCAGAGCATTGTTGGCTTTCCAGCAAGCTACTGATTTCTCTTGTCCCCAGGAAATTAAAATGCACCCAGTGGTAAACTCTGGAAGAAAGGAGTGGCTGCATGGGACTGCAAGTCTGGTTCCCTCATCATGCCTCATGCTTCATTTAGCCATCCAGAGTGTTGTCCTGAGCTGACCTCCCACTTGGAGCACTCCTGGGAAGAGAGCAGTGCGTGGATGCACCAGCACCACTGTTTCTTTACTTGTGCTGGCTCTAGCACTCCATCCTTGCTGGAGGAGCAGAAGTACAGCCACACACATGGGCACAGTGAGGCAGTCTGAGTGGGTACTGCTAAATCCCAAATGGTTGGATTGTGTTAAGAAGTAAAGAAAGTAAAATTAATTATTTGGAAGAACTGAGCTCAGGAAGATTTTGGTAAGTCATTGCATATCCTTCAATGCTGAGTGAGTTTTCTAAGCACAGAATGTCTCCAAATGTGCTCCTAACACTGGGACAGTTATTGACAGTAGAGCATAAAGAATGTAATTGTATCACCAAAGGCTGAGACCAGTGGAACTGAGATGGAAGTGACCTGATTGGTGGATTGGTGTTCCTAAACTTTAGATGTCCAGTCACCCATTGTTGTGAAAGCCAAGGTTATGACCTTTGGATCAAAACTTTCTTTGCTGCTTGAAATGGACAAAAGATTAAAAGGAAATAAACATAGTTTATGTATCTTACATAGGTGTAGGTAGACTTAGTTTATGTATATGTTCCCCTATATACTCTGGTATACCCATACATAGTTTCAGCCAGCCTGTACCTTTTCCCGTCAGGGAAATGAATTTGTGTTTGCTGCCCGTTGAAAGCAGCAGAGAACTGAATCACGGCCACTGCTCATGGGAGACTTCTGCTGCTCAGCTGTGTTGAATAGCAGGAAATCCTGAAGTGCAGCACAACTCCAATATTCAGTTTTTATTCCATATTAGGAAATATTTCCTTATCATTACTGCGGGTGTGTTGGAATGATTTCCGAGATTAATTTCTGCCAGACAAATGAACAGACGAGGAGGCCTCGTCCGCTTATTTCCCGCTCTCGGACAGACTCCATGGGCAGGAGCGAGAGGGTTCATCCTGGCGCAGGGTGGCCCTGGTCAGTCCCTGCAGGTGAAACCACCCGAACTATTTTAAAAAGGAATCATTTCAGCCTGGTCATGGTTCCTCAGTCTGGGTTGTGCAGCCTCTCGTGCTGGCACAGAGCACGGAGCGGCAGCAGGAGGGCAGCAAACAGATGGTTGGGTGGAAAATGGGATGGCTTCTTTCAGAGACAGCCCTGGCTCGTGCCAGCTTACGGCACGCACATGGCCATGGCCTGGGCTGGGAGGGCTTCCTGCTGTTTGGCACAGGATTATTCTGCCTGCTCTAATCAGAGACCCACCCTGACATTTTGGGATATTTTTAGGTTTAGGAATCTAACCTAAGGCAGGAAAGTACCTTTCTTCATCTTGTACCTTTCTTCATCCTTGGGTACATTGAGCTCCTCTGGAGCTCAGGGAGGATGTTTGAGCTGGCTGCTGACACCCCGAAATGCTCTCTGGGCCTCATTGTCCAGTGTGTTTCCCTGGTGCCATCATCATCATCACCACCGTGGCTGCAGGACTTGTGCAGCGTTTTCATCCCGGGTCCTGTGTGTCTGTGAATGTCTCCCCAGGGTTTTCTCACGGCTGTGGGGGTCAGGCACTGGGAGTGTCCCCTCCTTTTGGCTCACAAGTCATGGAGCACTTTGCTGCTTTTAGCTGTGACTATAATGGGTGCCTCACCCAGATGCCCCATGGGGAAAGAATGACTGAAAATGGCTAAAACATTTGAACATCGTTGGCTTTTAAATAGCAAAGCCTGTTCCAATGGGACTAATTTTACTCAGTTTCCTAGTGGTATTTTAAATAGAACAAATATAATGAATTCTGTAATGTTAAAGTAGCAAAACCTACTCAAACATAATGCACGTTGGGGAAGGAAAGCTAAAGGAAATGAAGTAAATAAACAAGGTAAATGAAATGCTGAAGTGTCAGTGAGGCCTTGTTGCAGTCTTATTTTGTTTCCCTTCCCAAACGGGAACTGCAGTAAAAACTGAAGGGTGTCAGAAGGATCTGGTCATGGCAATAATGTTAAAGAAGAACCTGCACGTGAAATATCCAATTTGTTTTAACTGCCAGGGAATGTTGCTTCCTTTAGGTAGCAGATTAAATAAAACAGGGGCTGGTGAATGGTGATACTACTGAAAACATGAATTATGGAGGAAGGAAATATTTATTTTTCTGTCTGAAACATACCCCAGAGCAGTGCTTGGCAAACATGCTGATCTGATAATTATGAACCTCACTAAGAGCAGCTAGCATCATCCCGAGGCTGGAATGGGAATATTAGGTCAAAACCTATTGAGCTGAAGGGGTTTTTTTGTTGACATGAGTGAACTTTGGACAAGGTTCTGTTCTGAGCACTGAATGCTGTATATAGAAATAACACAAATATTAAGATCATACCCGAAGAGCAGACAAATACTGGCTTATGATGGACATAGATGGGAATAGTGGGGTTTTTTGTCAGCTTGCTGCTCGGAGACTTCAGGGTCCTGTAGAGTTTTGGGTGTTTCTGGAGCTTAATCAAAAGCTTTGGAATTGGATTTAAAGTGGGTTATAGAAAATGAAGACAGAACTGCCTCTGGCTGTGCTGGGCTGCACCCCGAGCCCATGGGCAGCAGGGCAGGGGGGATTGTGCCCCTCTGCCCTGCTCTGCTGAGACCCCCCTGCCGGGCTGCAGCAGCCCTGGGGCCAGCACAGCAAGGACAGGGAGCTGCTGGAGCCAGCGCAGAGCAGGGACACCAAGGGCAGCAGAGGATGGAGCAGCTCTGCTGGGAGGAAAGCTCTGCTGAGGGAATTGGGATTGTTCACCTGCACAAGAGAAGGCTTTGGGGTGACCTCATGGTGGCCTTGCAGTGCCTGAAGGAGCCTGCAGGAAAGATGGAGAGAAACTCTAGAGACAGGACAAGGGGCCATGGCTGCACACTGACAGAGAGGAGGTTTGGATTGGATATTGGGAAGGAATTGTTCCCTGCGAGGGTGGGCAGGCCCTGGCACAGGTGCCCAGAGAAGCTGTGGCTGCCCCTGGATCCCTGGCAGTGTCCCAGGCCAGGCTGGATGGGGCTCTGAGCAGCCTGGGACAGTGGAAGGTGTCCCTGCCATGGCAGGCAGTGGGAACTGGATGATCTTTAAGGTCCCTCCCAACCCAAACCATTCTGTGATGCTCAGCAGGAGGAGGTTCAGTATAAACAATTGGGTGGTACAAATATGCAAAGCACTGTTGCCAAATCTGTGCTAGCAGAAACTGTAGTACAGAAAGTCCGTTTCCCTCTGGGCTGATGGCATGGTGTGGCCACTTTCTCCCTCTGTTCCCTCACTGGAACTCTCAGCTGTTGTACAGCATTTTTATCTTTGCTCTCTGCTCACACCACATATGGCTGCACGGCTCTGAAGCTGCTCAGGGTATGTCCCACACATCGTCCTGCTGAGCCCTGGGCTGTTTTTTTATTTGTCTGGCCCTGCCCACTGCCCCTTGGTGTGAATCATGCTGTTATTTGTGTACGGTGGGTTGGTTTTTTTCAGCTTTATATATATCCTGTCTCTCTTTAGGGGAATTCAAACAATTTGGAGACGGTTGGGCTGGCACTTGTGCTCGAAACTTTGCTGTGTCCATGCTGCTTTCCTAGATAGCACCTAATTTTTTTAATATAATCCCTGTCATTTTTTAAATATAATCCTTGTCAGCCGTGGGTTTTAGTGCCTGGCTTGGTGAGTTGCTGGGCTGTGTTGTCTGGAAGGAGCCAAGCAGAGTCTGCTCTCCCTTTTCACCCAGAAGAGCCCCAGCTCTGGGCACGGTGGTGACAGCTGGAGTTTCTGAAGGTACCCACTTTATTGAACTCTGTTTGCTTAGTCTCTCTTTTCTGTTTTACTTCCTAATTCTTGACAAATGCCATTTGTATACTTCATTTCAGGAGCAAGTTCAATGTCATGCTGAAAAAACCCAGGAGTTTTGAAAGGCAGAAATATGTTTTGGTACCTGTCTTAACCAGAGGCTTTCATTCAAGAGGGAAATTCCCTTGGAATATTAAATGGAAACTTTATAAACTTGGCAGTTTTTACTGTAACGGCAAACTGCCTTCCTAACTGCTGGGCTTTAGGAGTGTGCTTGGATGGATAAATTAAAATTATTATCAGTCTTTCTGTGAACTGATGTAATTCTGGAGGGAAGGTTGCTCTTCCCTGTCCTGCTGAACATGTGTGTAGCTTGACATTGTAAATCCAAATCAGAGACCCAGCAGCATTCTTCTGTCACGTGGAGAAAAAGGTGTTTTACTCTCTGGCAGAATTGTATGTGGTGTTTGCTCCGTGACTTAAATATTCACTGAGTCCTGAGTAAATTTATTCTAGGGCTACTGTATAACAATACTGCACATGTGGCTTCAAAAATAAGAATGATATTTCCATTGTGTGACTTAGGTCCAGATTAGTTTGATAGTATAGATCTGTCCTTATTCAATATATCCTATGGCTTTTCTTCCTGCCACAGCTGTGCAGGAGACTTGCCTGTGAAGGGCCTGGCCCCTTCAGAGCTGTTTTTACGGAAGTGAAACCCACTCGTGCCACCCACCACTGGCACAGACTGGCTCTTTGGCTGGCAGTCTGGGCAGGAGAAAGCAAGTACTGATCCAGCAGGTCACTGCACTAGCCCAAGAAACATGAAAGCCACCACTAAGGAAGATAGCTGGAAAGCTTATTTTTAATTTTCACTGCTTGTAGTATACTCTCACATGTTTGTTTTCTCACTTCAGTGAGAAATAAAAAAAAAAAGAAATTACAAATGTTGGAAGAATATGTTAGAAGGATCTGAAACAATGAACATTATCTGCTTGGGGGGGGGGCTGTTTTGTTGCTTGGTGATTTTCTTTTTCCTGTTGAATTATTTGAATCTTCATCATTGCTGTAGTTGAAATGTTTGGTGATGTCCTTCAGGTCTAGAGCTACCTGGATCTGTAGGAATAGGCTGTAAAATTACTGTGCGTGTCCATGCTTCCTCCCTGCCAAGCAACAGCTCTGTGCTCCTTGCCTTCAGGCATCCTGAATGCCCTGAAATGGAGCTGTAAGGGCTGGAGATGGCATGCAGGAGGCTTGGATTCTATCTTCTTATCCCTTCCTGATTAGAAAGCGATCCACAGAGTGCTGTGTTTCAAGGGACAGCAGCTCTCCGTGTGCTTTGATTTCTTCCATCTCTTCAGAGCTGCTGCAGCAGGCAGGATTGGATGCCTCAGTGACTTTTGCTCTCATTAACAGGAGACTTGATCCATTAGTCTAATGAAAATATTAATGACAGGCTATGGGAGATGCCAAGAAGATGCCCCAGAGAGGATGTGGGCTTTGAGTTAGCAGTGGTGTGGCAGAATCTTGGGTGTGGGGTTTTAAATGGTGGAAACTCCTCCAGGGAAACAGATGCAGAGTTTGACTTAGAGCTGTTGTGACAAATGGGAGTGCAGATTGAAGCTGTAGTCAATGCTGCTTGGCCTTTCTCTGCTTCCTAGTCAGGAAAGATCTGGGAGTAAAAAGGTCAAATGTATGCTTCAATTAGGCGACATTTTTCTACCAGGAAGGAGAGGACCCTTCCAAAAGAAATATTCTATTCAATGACGGATCAGGAGAGACTTGCTTAGAGCCATCTCTTGAAAACTCCAGTTCAGTGGCATTTGGCTGCTCTCCCCTTTCTGTAGCTGTTCCCTGCTCTGCCTTACCCTTCAGGAACATCCTTCCTCTCCTCCCCTCTGTGCTGTTCTCTCCTCTGGTGGCAAGATTTTCCCCCAGTTGCTGCACATCCGTAAGTCCTTATCCCCACGCTGCAGGTGCTTGCTGGGAGCCGAGCAGGCATCTGGAGAGGCTCAGGCTGGGAGTTCAGCCATCCCTCTGGGAGGCACGGGCTCATTTTCTGGGCCAGGCAGCACATATGGCATCCCTGCTCCTGGCAGCTCCGAGCCCTTGTCCCGCAGGCTCAGTGGCTCCTGTCGATTAGGTCCATTTGATGTCTTTCTTCCTCACAGTTGGGGATGTTCCAGGCCCTTCGGAAAGGTCTGTCAGCCAGAGGAGTTTTGGCTAAAGTGCCCAGTTGAATATGACCTTCTTCATGGTCCAGGGAGCCAAAAGTGAAGCCAGTGATGCAGCCGGAGTGGAATGGTTCCATTCAGGAAGTGGCACGAATTTGGGTGAACAAGTACCCTTTTGAGGGCATTTCCAAGAATTATGGGTGGCACCTTTTCAAAGCATTCCTGTTAATGTGGTGAGGTCAATACAAGAAGTGTGCTGTCAATAAAAGGTCCTATTTTGAAGCTCCTTCCTTCCCGCCCCCCTCCCTCTGCATCATTTGTTTATAAAGGTCATGCTTAAGGTCTGTACTTGGTGACTCCCAGCTGAATATTTTGTTTGGGATGTGGATTTGTGCTGTGTTTGGGGGCTTATTTGTGGAAGCAGAGAGACAGGAGGAAAAAGGCTGAAGAGGTTTTCTGTCCTGAGAATTCACATAGGATTTTGTGGGATATCTCACACCTCCTGCCAGGTCTGTGCTCTTTTTCATTTACTTTGGGGAATCTGGAGAGCTTAAGGTATCTCTTGGTTGTACAAGTATTTTCTTTGTTGTGGTTGTGGGTTGGTTTTTTCCCCACAGCCGCAGAGCTAACTGGGGACACTCATCTGTATTTCCCTCCTGTGAAGCACAGTGAGGCTCAGCCCTGCTGTTCATGGCTTGGGGTGCCAGTGCTGGAACTGGGATCTCCTTTTTTACAAGCTTAATAAAGCCCAGCGACTCGGATTTGTGAGTGTAGAGCATGGGGAAAACAAATGAACAGGAAATTGAGTTGCAGTGTTGTTTTATCCTACCAGGAACACAAGACGTGCAAAGGAGAAATATCCGGTGCTAGAGTGTGCTCGTTATACCTTAAGTAAAGGTTAATCCATTTCAAGCCTGGGTTAATGCTGCTCTATCCTGATGTTCCAAAATTATCAGAAGGCAGGTTTTTACTCTCGTAAGTCATTTCTTGAAATAACTTAATCACAGATGCCGGCGCGTGGTCAGCAGTTGCTCTGTTTGATTTGCTCTTATCAACTTTGTATTTATCTTTCCCCACCTATGAAGGGAAAAAGTGTAAAACTGTGCAATAAACACAACAGTGAGACCAATGCTAAGTTCTCCGAGCTTTTGGAGACATGTCTAGCGTGGGGGATGTCTGCGTGTGAAGAATAGAACTGCCTGATTTTTAGGAAACACTATTAGGAATTGGCAGATCTCATCTTTCTTTAGTAAAAAACTGAAGGGGATAAAATATTGATTAAAAAATAGAAGTATTGACATCACTTTGAAGCAGCTGTAGTGCCATTAAAACCTCTTTGTGTCTTTATGGAGAGATATATTTTTATTCTCAGAGTTCTGGCGTCTTGTGCACTTCAAAATACATAGCTAAAATAATATCTACATGAGGCTATAAAACGCCTCTATTTGTGACACAGCAGCTGCATTTCTGGTAACAAATATCCTATTGTCGCATCGAATCCAATGAAAAATTCATGGGATAAAATCCCACCCTCTCATAGTGTAGCAGGCAGAATCAAAACAAGAGCCTGGAGCAGAGTGGAGCAATCCTCCTGCCCCAGTGTGGATGTGCAAGTTTTCTTCTCTATGAAACCCCAAATACCTAAAAGGTATTTGGATCTGCTTAAATTAAACCTAATTAGGGATTTGTCTTCCTCACAATCCCCTGGTGAAACAGAAGGATTAAGTAAATAATCAAAAGGAAGCCCAGTGCCTGAAGGAGCCTGCAGGAAAGATGGAGAGAGACTCCTGACAAGGGCCTGCAGTGACAGGACAAGGGGCAATGGCTCCACACTGACAGAGAGGAGGTTTGGATTGGATATTGGGAAGGAATTGTTCCCTGCGAGGGTGGGCAGGCCCTGGCACAGGTGCCCAGAGCAGCTGTGGCTGCCCCTGGATCCCTGGCAGTGTCCCAGGCCAGGCTGGATGGGGCTCTGAGCAGCCTGGGACAGCAGAAGGTGTCTGTGCTCTGGGAAGGGAGCTGGAATGAGATTATCTTTAGGTTCCCTTCCAACCAGGCCATTCCATGGTTTTATGATGTGTACTTCTGTGTTATTTTCCAAAACTTCAAAACAACGTGAACAAATGAGAGTGGGGCTGAGATGCTGCTTTTCGTGCTTTTCTTCCATGAGGCTCTCCTAAAGTGCCTCAACCCACTTCCAGGTAGGGCATGAATCTCACGACAAACTGTGCTGGTTTTGTGGTTTTTTTTAATCTCCCCTGGCTTTCCTGGATCAGCCTCAGGGCACTCAGAGCTGCCCTGAGATGTCTTTTTCCACCGGTAAAAGATGTTGTTCCAGTACATCCGAGTTCTTTGGGTTCAGGATGAAAGCTCTCAAGGAGAGCAGCCTTTCTTCTTCTTTCTTTCTTCTTTCTTCCCAGTTTTCAGGTGCCTGGCGAGTGTGTGCCCTAAGCTATAAGTACCCCCTGTCCACTTTGTTGAGCAGCTTTAAAACTCAAATATATTTGATGATTATCTTCATCCTTGAAATAAGTTCTCTTCTGGGTTGGGGTTAGGGGTTTGGTCCATTTGCTGTCTCATTTTATCCTGTCCTTTTCTTAGCATCTAGAATTTCTAGAGTCTGAAATTGTCACAGAGTTGTGACAAGTCCAACTGTGGGAGCTGCCTGATCCTTCTCTCTCCTTTCCCTTTTCCTTTTCTCTCCCCCAGGCTGGGCCCAGGTCTGCCAGAGGAACATTTTCCTTATTTGTGGACAAGCACAGCTGGGTGAGCTGCCCAGAGCGTGTCTTGCTCTTTGCTATGATTCACTCTTTGTTTTGCCAACATGTTGTTATTTTTTTTAGAGAGTGGGTAGCACATCCTCCAGCTGTCTTGGCGTAATTTTATAATTTCATAATGAAGTTTCTTATATCTAAAGGACAGTGCCTTTACTGTGAATTCTGGAGTGCCTAAGAATTTGGAGATGGAGAGTGGGAAAGAGGAATGTGTATATTTTTTAATTTTATTTTTGATGTGAGTAATGATTTGACCTGCTCTGTTTCAGTACATGTTACCATGGCGATGACTGCAGGGACTACAACATCCTTTCCCATGAGTAACCACACCCGGGAGAGAGTGACGGTGGCCAAACTCACGCTGGAGAACTTCTACAGCAACCTAATCATACAGCACGAGGAGAGGGAAACCAGGTACTGCCTCTGCTTCCTCTCACCCCTCTGCAGCTTTTCTTGGGTTTTGTTCAAGGGCTCTTCAATCCCCCTGGATGGGACAGCTCTGGGAAGTGTTTCTGTATGTGCTGGCAGGGAGCAAATTCCTAAAGGGCCCAGGCTGCCTTTGGGGGAGCCTGTGAACATCCTAGTCACTGAGTGATCAGGGACTTCCACTTCTGATGTTCACATGCAGTTTATCTCCTCATCAGTTACTTTGTGGAAACTGCTCCGTGCAGGGTCTTGTTTTGCAGCACGTGTGAGGTTTCTCCTTCTGTGTGAGTTGGTGACCTCTGATTCCTCTGCATGTGCCCCAGGGAATGAACTCTGCAGAGCTGCGGAGGGGTGGGAGCTTGTTTTGGAGTAAGGCAGTGGCTTGTGGTATCTGTTCCTGCTCTGCAACATGGAGCTCATGCCAAGACTCCCAGACCGTGCAGGAGGGAGTGTATGGGAGACAGGGAACAGGACTGAGAGGTGTTTGACAGGGTGAAGGGATAAGGAACGGAGGCAGAGAGCTGGCGTGGAAATGAGGGGCAGTAAAGAAATAAGGGGTTGATAATGGAAGGTTTGAGAGGCACTTGGGTGGGCAGGAAGACTTCTGGGAATAATGTCATCCCCATCTGTAAATTCTGCTTGGGTGGGGCTGACTGGTACTCCTTGCATGGGAGTATTTGTTGGTCATCACCGCTCAGCTTCTCCCAGCAGTGCCCAGTCCTGTCTCCGAGGTGGGGAAGTGCCACTTGGATTAAGTGTCAAAGCACCAAGTGCTTGATTATAATGAATGTTGTCTCGGATTGTCATTAGTGTGTGAAATTATCATTCCCCCGGTAATACGATTTTAATTGAAGGGTTTTCAGTCAAGCAGCAGGGTTTCTATCTTCATCGTATTTAGTCATTATTCCATGTCATGGAGTTGCTTCTAGTTAGGAGAGTAGACTGACTATCGAGGGCCTTTAATTTAGGGGATCCTGCTGTACTTCCCAAAGTGCAGAAAGGCACCAGCAGTCTGGCTCCAAGCCTTTGAATTTTGGCTGCTGCTGGGGGTTAATCACCCTTCAGAAAGCTGCACCCTCACAGTGATCAAGGAGCATCCTGTGGGGGGAAAAAAGAGGCCCTGCAGCATCATTGCCATCTGCTGACCCGTGTGGCAGAAGCTCCCAGTAAATCAAGCAGACAGCACCCGACAAGATGGCAAGAGAGAGAGATTTATTTACAGTTCTCTTATGTATGCATTAATAGTCTAACAATTATTGGTCGACAGTTATCCACCCCCCAAGGGGATTGGTCAGAGTCTTAGAGCACCCAGTACCAAAACAAAGATTAGAAAGAGCACAAGAATTCAACTTATCTCTATTCCCCATGAGAAAGAGGAGAAAACCTTTAGAGTAGTGCATCCACAGACCCGCTGTGACCACAGGGTATTCCCAGGCTTTGCTCCCCAGTCAGAACCTCCCAGCCTGGCGTGGCACCAGTTAGAAGAGCCTTGGAACTGGGAGCCCTGGCCTGGACAGGACCCTGGGAGGAGAGGATGGTGCATCCAGGGGGCAGAGTTAGTTGGCATGGCTCTAAGGGGGGCAGAACCAGGAGTGGAAGTGGTCACTCAGAGGGAATGGAAGCTGGAGTTCACTGGGAGATGGAGCTGAGATGGAAATGGTGGAAAAAGCATTTTTATTCTGGTTTGTAATCCTAACTGATAAAAACAGCCTTAATTCAACAAGATATATTAAAAAATATGTCATTAGAGCACTTGTATGTTTGATGCCTAGTTCTGCAAATATATAAGCATGTGCTTGAATTTGCTTCTACATTTTCCACAGCTTTGTTTACAAATGAGTAACTGGGTGGAGTGGGGCTGTCTGCCTTCAAATTTCCATTTGAGGCAAATTTTTCAGTAATTGGAGTATGTGAAGCAAAGGTGTTGACTTGCTGCAGTGTTATGTTTGGCTTTAATACATAATAAAAGGTGGAATCCCCTGTTTGTCCCCTTGGCAGGCAGAAGAAGCTGGAAGTGGCTATGGAAGAGGAAGGCCTTGCAGATGAGGAGGTAAATACTGCTTAAGTAACCTTACAAACTGCTTTGCTTTTGTCCCGCTGCTTCAAATGGGCATTTGAGGAGCTCACAGAAACATCAGCCAGCATGACAGTAAGTTTTATTCCGTACATGAGTGTTGCCCCTGTAAATAACCTGTTTATCAGCTGGGAATATGCTTGAATGATACTTGCAATAGCTGGCCAAGGCTTTTCATGCTACCTGTAGTTCTTATGAGACATGGCCACAGAAAGTATACAGCAAGCTTTTCAAAGATTAAAATTGTTTGCTGTTGTGTTTGGGAAGAAAAGAAAAGTGGCGTGTGGTTAGAAGGGGGTAGAAAGCAAAATGCTGAACCAATTTGTCGTGATTTAAACAATGAACGTTTAAATCAAAAAAAAAAAATTTTTTTCTAAAATATCAAAAATAGATATCTATTAAAAATAGATTTTTATCTATCCAAATGGAGCACACCTGCTCTATTTGGATAGATATAAATCAGAACTTTGGTTGATAAGTTGCTTTTCTGAGGTCCATTACACCGTGTCTGCCTTCAGGATAGGCTGGGAAATAAGTAGGAAGAGTGCCTGAGTCCATTCTGAGTTTTCATGGCTGCTGTAACTCTCGGGAAGTGGGAAAATGAGTGTGGGTGTGCATTGCCATCTTGTGGCTTTGAAGGATGCTGTAATCCCAGCACAGGGCCTGGCAGGTGCCTGAGCCATGGGCCTTCTTAGCAGTCTCTGAGATCTCGGCACCTTTGGGAGCAGCGTTTGTCTTCCTTCGGGGTGATTCCTATTGACATTTTCATCAAACAAAATATAGGATGGATTTGGACAGATTTTTTCTTTCAGAAATGTGCGTTTGCCTCCCATAAACTAAATGGATTTTGTTGTGGATCTGGAACCAGGACCTCTGCTGCTTGCTAAGCTCATTGTTGCCTGTCATCACTTTTTTTTGGTGGGGTGCAAGTTTCAGCTTTTACTTTACTGATTGTTTACACTGCCCAAAATGAAGAGTCCTTGCCTCAGTATGATTTTTTTTCTTCATTATTTTTCTTACTTTTTTAAAAAAAAGCTAAGTAATAAAAATAAAATACCACTACCCACCAATAAAAAATAAAAAAAAGGTGAAATTGTACCTGAGGCTTCTATAGAAAAGGCCACACTTGTTGATCATACTTTGAGAAATTCAGAAAGAAATGTAAAAGGAGAAGTCTTTCTGCTGTTGGGATTCAGAGAACAGCTTCCCAGGAAGGGAGGGTGCATATCTTGACTCTCTATTGCCAAACGAGTGACAGATTCCTCTGTGTGTGTCCTCAGAAAAAGCTGCGCAGGTCACAGCACGCGCGGAAGGAAACTGAGTTCCTGCGGCTCAAGAGGACCAGGCTCGGCTTGGATGACTTTGAGTCTTTGAAAGTCATAGGAAGAGGAGCATTTGGGGAGGTTTGTGGCATTCTTGCTTGAACAGGGTATTAAAATGGGATGGACCCCTGTAATGAAGCATTTTAATTACAATTTAATTAGCTGTTTTATTGTAGAACAGCAGCTGCTTGTGTCATTCTCCCAGTCTGAAAAGTCTAGTAATTAATCATGTGCACCAACTCGTCAAGGCTTCTTGAGAGGCCCTTAGTTTCCCATGGCTTCCCACATTGATCTTGCCCACATAGCCCCTTGAAATCATGGATTTGCAGTGGCACAGTCCTCTTCATAAACTCCTTTCTGCCCTGTGGCACATCAGTTATTTCTCCTGAATTTTAGTGTACACATTCCTACCTGGAATTCCCTGTGCCTGCTGACCTTTCCTCAAACAATAACAGTTCACCACTAGTGTTAGTGTTGTACATGGTGCAGAATTATTCCTTTTTCAATGTGTTTTTAAATATTTAACAAAAGAACTTTTCCATCCCTGGCAATTTGGAGCCTTCCAGTAGATTTCTGATGCAGAGAAGACTGACTGGGTTCTCTCTCTCATTAAAGGTACGCCTTGTTCAGAAGAAGGATACAGGTCATATTTATGCAATGAAGATACTGAGAAAAGCAGATATGCTGGAGAAAGAGCAGGTTTGTGGTATATAAGTCCTCTAAATTTCAAACTTACCCTGTCTAGAAAATATTTTCCATCTTTGAAAGCCCCTATAATGGTCTGGCAGTCCGAAAGGTCTTCAGTTGCTCCCACAGCACAAAAGAAGCAGAAGTTAGGAAATAAGGCATTTAAAAAATATTAGATTTACAACCAATTTGGAATAGTGATAGAGAAACTGAGGTATTTGATGTTTTCTTTTAAAGAAAACCAGCAGAAATCACATCGTTCATCAGCTTTGTCCTCCTTAGGTTTGCTTTATAGTTGGGTCTAATCTTGTTGGGTTTTTTTTGCTTTGATTTTGTTCATTTGGTTTGGTTTTTGCTTTTACTTTTTAGCTAACAATTCACTGTGAGGACACAGCAAATACTTCAGCACCACAAAGCAGAGAAATCCTGGGTTGGTGACTCAAGTGAAAGAGTAGATAAAGAGGACTTTTTTCTTTCCAGTCCAAACCTTACCCATCATTTGCACATCATTTCCCTGCAGCAGTGGTATTTTTTTTTTCCTGGCACAGGTTTTTCAGCCCATGCCCTGAATTTAGGGAACCAGAGGAGCAGCATGGTGTACAGAGCAGCCAGGATTTGTGTGGTCCTGCCCCCATTTCATAACCTGATGTGGGAAGGAATCTGAGCTCATGCTCTACATTCAGTTTGGGACAGTGATCTTCCCTGGAGAGTGTTTATCTGCTGGAATTTTCATTGCCTGGTTTGTTCCATGGAGAGCAACAGAGGACACGTGTAAAAAAAGAAATCTTCTAGTATTTTTTTTTTCCCAAGCCTGGTAGCACTGGGAGAAATCCTGGCTACTTTTAAGCAAAGTTTTCCTATCGTGTTTTAGAACTGCATTGAGGAGTGGAGGTTGGAAAGAAGTATTTTTCTAAGGAGTCTAAATAAAGCCTGATAAATCCTAGTTGGAATGTCTCCTACAGAGGGAGAACCTTTGCCCCACGCAACCCTGTAACAAGATCAATGTAAAGATGCTCCTCACCAGTAGAATTGTTGGCTCACCAGTAGACTGTTTGCTGCTTTTCTTACAGCTGTCAGGAAATATTTCTCCATGAATATGTCTTCAGTTTTTCCTCCAGGATGAGGGTACATTGTAGTGAAAACACGCACCCCTCCTCCAATCTCCATTATTCTTAATTTCCAGCAATTTATGAGGTAGGAGCTTTCCATATAATTTCAAAGCCTTAGCTGAGAGTTGGAATATCTTGAGCAAGGTCAGATATTCCTGAACTCACTTGCACTTTTTCCACCATCTTTGTCAGTGCTTTCTAACAAACAAAATCAGCTTAACAAGCTGTGCTCAGTGTTTATAGAGAAACCCTAGGATCTAGTAAAAAATAATGGAAAATATGAGAATGGAAAAAGCTAGAAAAATAGTTCCTTTGCTAAAGGGCATGAAAATACATTGTAAGACTAGGAGTGTAATATGATGTTTCTTGTTGAAATATTTAAATATTTGTCCTTTAATAATAGTAATTTTTTAAAAAAATTTAGGTGGCCCATATCAGAGCAGAAAGAGATATTTTGGTAGAAGCGGATGGAGCCTGGGTAGTGAAAATGTTTTACAGCTTCCAGGATAAAAGGAACCTTTATCTGATCATGGAGTTCTTACCTGGAGGTAAGCTGGATGCTGTGGCATCAGGTGATACAGGTACTTCTTGCTTAACTTCTGTTGGCAGCTTCATAAAATGTTAGAAACATACATGGTGTGTAATTTGTGATAATAAAACTGCTAACACTCTTTTAAATGAAGTTGCAGTCATGTGACCATTCCTTACTTTTAGGGGAAGGAGAAAGGTTGTGAAGAGGTGTTAAATAAACTTGAGTGAAATAATTATTCTACTAGAAATTTCTGCTTTTTACTGCTGAAGCTGTTACCAGTAAAAACAAAACAAAAGAAAAGCCTTTGTTCAAACAGTTTGTGCAGTAAATTTAACATATGTAAAAATTCACTATATTTTCCTGGGCTATTCCATTAAAACTCCTGTTTAGGATTTTCAACAGTTGTATATCCAGCTTACTAAAAACGTCAGTTGGGTTTGTAGGTCCTTGCAGTAATAGTTTTATAATTAGTAACTATAAGGCCAGTTACAAGGTTAAATTTGGATTCTGCTGGGGTTTCTCACAGCCTTGTGATTCACATTAGCCTTATGATTTAAAATGTTCTGATGCCTAAGCTGTGTTTCCTTCTCTTTGATTAGGTGACATGATGACCTTACTAATGAAGAAGGACACTTTATCAGAGGAGGAGACCCAGTTTTACATTTCTGAGACAGTGCTGGCCATCGACGCCATCCACCAGCTGGGATTTATCCACAGAGACATCAAGCCCGACAACCTCCTGCTGGATGCCAAGGCATGTTCTGGGCTCACAAACTGCTGGTGCTTCCCAGTCTGCAGATCCTGGTGCTGACCAGTGGGAGCCACTGGTGCCACCCCAGAGATTTAAACTGGATGGAGGAAAGGCAGGGAGTGGCCCCTGGATTTTCCTTGGAGAGCACCAATATGCTTCAACCAAGCCAAATCTTGAGAAGCCTTTTAACCACATTGAGCCTTTTAACCACCCACTCAGGGTGATCTGATGCTGGTATTCATACACATTTCAAGGTGATACTCTTGCTTTTGTGCATCTTGAAGTAACTGGAAAATTCAGACAATGCTAAAGAACCAGTCCAATTCCTAATTACCTCATTTGTTTCATCACCCACTCACATGTGGAAACTCCCTCAGACTGACCATTCTGGCTGTGAAATGGACCCAGTGAGGTCACAAAATCATGGAATTATTTAGGGTGGAAAAGATCTTAAAGATCTTGGAGGCCAGGCATTGTCATAGCATGCACAAGTCTGTCAGGTTTGATAGCTTCTGATGTCTGGAAACCTGATTAAAGTCAAGGCTATCATCAAAATAAAACAGAGGAATTTTGTCCTGGAGGCTTTTTCGGTCGCAGTGGTATCCAGTTCAAAACAAAACAAGGCAAATAGCTGCCCTCAGCTGTTGTGAAATTGTAGATATAACCATTCCTGGGAGGCAATAGCCTATTGGAGAGCAAACACACTTTTCCAGTACAGCAAGGTTAAGTCATTGCTTCCCTGCTAGTCCTGTGCAAGTCCATCTCATGGCCTGAGGAGGAATCTGCAGTGATTAGAGCTTTCTTTATTCCAAGCTCTACCTATCTAAATAATGGTTTCATGTTCTTTGATGATTTTTTTAGGGTCATGTAAAGCTGTCAGATTTTGGGCTCTGCACAGGTTTAAAGAAAGCCCACAGAACAGAGTTCTACAGGAACCTCACACACAACCCACCAAGTGACTTCTGTGAGTATGAGCTGTCCTAGTTTAACATGTAAATGACTTTGAGCTGCAGCTGTACACTGTACATGTGTTTCTGCTGGATAAGCAAGATGGGGCAGGCTGATTGCATTTAATTAGAAGACTGGAAATGCTTGTTCCTTGGGACATGGAAGCATTTCACAGGCAAGAAATTATGATTTCTACAGTGATCATGTGTTGTAGTATTTTTGCACATTCATGCAGACATAGGAATACACATAATGTATCTATATTTTAATGTATTTTTCATAATGTTAGTGAAGTTACAGAACTGCTCTTTCAGGAGGGTCATGGGTTTCATGTGCCGCCCAGCTGAAGTCAGTGACAGTGTCATGAAACTTTTCAGAAGCTGATCTAAAAATTTTAGCAAGTTCTAATTTAGAATTGCTGATGATGTGTCTGTCCTACTTACATGAGTTTCAGCTGTGCCTTGGACAGTAGTTATTCTCATGTTCCCATTTTCAGTTATAATAAAGAATTTGTTTCTAGACTAAAGGATCCTAAATATACAAAATAGTTATTTAAAACTGGAACCTTATCAATCTTTTTCCTCGTAATTCTCACAAATGCAATTGTTATTGAATAACTATTTTATAAATTAGCATTTCAGAATATGAACTCAAAGAGGAAAGCAGAAACATGGAAGAAGAACAGGCGACAGCTGGTGAGTTAATTAAATAATGTATAATTTTTGTTTTGCTTTTAAACTATTTACAGAAAACGTTAAATTATAACTCATCACTAATGCTACTGGTTTTCAAAACCTGCAAGGCTTGCTCTCTACAAGCTCCCAAAAGCACAAATAACTCTAAAGAAGGTGGTTTAGTGATTCCAGGTTGGAATAGCAAGACCCTCTATGCCTTTGTTTCCCTTGTGAGCATCTGGACCAACGTGTCAGGTGTCAGCAGCCACGTGGGCAAGGTGTGTGTGGAATTCTCTGCAGCACTGCCCTGCTGTGGGTGCTGTGGGAGCTCCTGGCTCTCATTCCTGCAGATGTGTGGCTGCAGGGCTCCTTTTCAGAGAATTGTGGGGAACAGTCCTTCTGCTGGAGGGGAGTAGGGTGGAAAGGCTGTAGGAGGGGTTGGCACTGGAGTGCTCCAGCCTGGGCTTACAATGAAGAGTGGTCATGTAATAAAGGGAGTTTTGGCGTGAACTGAACCAAAGGAAGGTCTCTGTCAGCCATGGGATTGCAGACTTTCATCCATGCCCATGATTTTCACCAAAAAACCTCAGCTTTCAAATGTTTGAACCTCTCATTTTCCCACACTCTTTAAAAAGTGATCTGCTGCAGTATTCCCAAAAAGCTTTGGGGTTATCTCTTCTTTCCTCATGAGCTATAATGTTGGGGCTGTATTTCACAGCCTTATTCTATCGTGGAATTAGATCCCTGAAGACTGCACCTCCAGGTCAGTAAAGATGTGGCAGAACTGTGTGGTGAACAACAGTCCCACGGAGAGAATAAAAGGCCAAAATGACAACATGCATCAACACTGTTGGAAAAGGAGCTACAAACATTTTTGGTTTCCCATGGGTTCAGCCCTAAACGTCTTGGGTCTGTTCAATAAAACGAAGTGTTTTCTTTATGGTTAGACAAATGAAAGTAAAATATTTTGGTGACAAAACTGCGTTTGGTGGACATTTTTGGTCTTGAGGGATTTTTGGTGGTATTTGGGGTTTTTTCTCTTCCTGTCCCATGGAAGATTTTTCTTCAGTAAAGAGAAATTCCCAATACACAGCTGGTGTATCACGAGTGTCACACATGGGAATCTACCACTGATTATCCCTTTAAAAATAAACAAAGGCCACATCAATAGAACTTCTTGGGTATTTTTGTAATGCAGCTACCTGAAAGTTTAACTAAGACAATTTTCTGATAATGCAGTTGCACTATTCTATGATTTCATCACATTTAAGAGGATGATTGCCATTTATTTTTGAGGTTCTTTGTGTTTATTAATATAAAAGAATAATATTCTTGGGATTTTAATTCCTGTGAATTCTCAAATTAAGCATTCTTGCTCACCCAAACAACAAGTGAATCCCCAGAAAAAGGTATTGCAAAGTGCAAAACTGCAGTATTTATCTTTTAAAGAGAATATTCTTTTTTTCCAGGCATATTCTACGGTGGGAACCCCAGACTATATTGCTCCAGAAGTGTTTATGCAGACTGGGTACAACAAACTGTGTGACTGGTGGTCCTTGGGAGTGATCATGTATGAAATGCTAATAGGTATGTTCAAAACCCCAGCTTAAGAATTGTTCAAAGGTAACAGGGTCTGTTTGTTCAGCAGAGAAAACTTCTGGCTAAGGCTTTTTAGATTTGGAAGCCCTGGTGACACAAGCAGAGGCCCAGGTCACTGCTGTCATGGAAAAAGCTTATTCATTTTTCATTTGTTCATGCAGGGTATCCACCTTTCTGCTCAGAAACACCACAAGAGACTTACAGGAAAGTTATGAACTGGAAAGAAACGTTGGTATTTCCTCCGGAGGTGCCCATTTCAGAGAAAGCAAAGGATTTAATTCTAAGGTCAGTCACAAAAGCCCAGTTCTGGCCTTTGCCCAGCCAGGGTTATCTTCCATCAGGGTAAATTCCTGTTCTGTGTGAAGGAAGCTTTATGTTGGGGAGAGGGCTGGTTTCTTCTGTGTAACCATCCTTGATGGATTTTTTTTTTTTGCCTTTTTCCCTTTGCCATTTGTTTAACATGGAAGAATGAGCTGGAATGATCTTGATGTATACCGTAGTATCAGGAGAAACAGAACAGATCAAAAAGGAAGTGATCAACATGGAATTTTTCTCTTCTCAGAGTGGGCAAGAAAATAACCGTTCACTATTAGTTAATGCACTGAACAGAAATCTTTGGATGTTTTGGATTTACTCACTTATTTCAATATTCCAGTTTTTAATTCGCATTGATGTTTTTGTGAGGGTTTTGGTGACAAGCTCAGACAGAAATGCTCTCTGGTCCTGTAAGGGTTGTGGGGGACTCATTGGTTTGGGGTTTGATTTTTTTTTCCTTTTTTTTCCTTTTTAAAAATCAATGTTACAGGCTTACACAGTTTTGTTACAGCCAAAAAGGGGAATGTACTTCACAGAACTAGAATTTATTATTCGTTCAAGCAGTGGTCCAGTAACCTACAAAAACATAACAAAGACAAGAAACAGTTATCCTGCATGCAGTTAGTGATACCAACAGCTCAAATAATTGAATCATTGCTAACCCTCATTAATAAGTTCGTGTAGAACAGTTCCATTGCATTTTCAGTATTTGTTTCTCTTGTGTTCTGCTCAACCTTCCTTGTCAGTGTCCCAAGTTCTGTGCTGGGCAGTGCACAGCATTACTGCTGAGGATTGTTTCCTGCTCAGTCCTGGCTGTGTTTGGGGAATTTTTAGAGATTTTAGTGTATTTGTTAGCATGCCTTGCTCATGAAATCTACTTATACAATGACTATTTGAATTTATTAGTTTTTCCCCACAAGAAGAAGGGTTTAAATTGGAGTGAAACATCTTAGTTATAGATCATCCACTAAAATGAGGTCAAAACAGGTTCGACAACAACCACCTGGGCATTGGGTACTTTGTCCATTACAGCTTGGACAAGTTGGGCAACGTGTATTTTGGCTTAAAGGAAGATGCAGACAAAGCTAAAGGTATTTGTTACGGATACAGATAAATCCCAACTGAAATAAGCTCACGTTCAGACAAAGCCTGACAAATCCTGTGGCCTGCTCTGGCTGAGTGTTGTTACAAGGACTGAGGATTGGGGATTGTTAGTCTTTGGCACCACCCAACCTGCTGGGCTGCAATACAAATACAGGCAGGTTTTCTTCCCCTGTGACACTCAACTACAAGGAAAAGAACTTTAATCTATAATTGGAGGCAATTTATAGCCTAACCTGCTGTGTTACACATGCAGAAAGTGGCTGGGATTTAATTAATTCCTAGGCACAGTGCTGGTGTTCCCATCTCCGGGATGAGATACTTGGGAGGCTTTTCCAGCCAGCTCAGCATCAGTCCAGAGGAGAAGGGTCAGCCTCTGCTGCTCCCTGGAACAAATCCCTGTGGCCACTGGGTTGTTGTCAGAGAGCTTCCACCTCTCTATTTTCCTTCTTTAGCATTTTAGGTCTTTCCTGCTTGGGCAGGTAACAGTCCCCATCTCAACAATCCTGTCTCTGTCTCCAGTTTCACCTTTCTCTTGCTGCTATTTCACGGCTGCTTCTCATAAATGGCAGTTTCTTCTGGGGTCTGAGCTGAGGGTACACAGCAGGGCTGCATCAGAAACAGGCCCTGGGTCTTTGCACCACCTGCACCTCTGAGGAGAGGGAAGGGGGACCATGGGGACATGGCATGTTTGGAACAGGCTGGCTCACTGTGATTCCAACACATGACATCAGAGAGTAGTCCTGACTTACTAAGTGTATCTATTCTTCTTAGTTTGACTTTGAAACACAGATGTTTAAGTAGTAGAGAACATGCAGAGGAGTTTTCAGTAGCAGGGATTTAAGCCTCCATTCCAAACAGATCTTACAGGACTAAAAGATGTAGCAACTTTTCTCAAACCTGGAAGATGGGGATGCAACAGTTTAGAAAAGGTGTAAGTTATTGGCATCATAGCTTTCTGTTTTGAGGTTTAACAATGTTCTGCTTCTACTATTTCCCTTCTCTCCTAGATGCAATGGGCTGCTTTGATGTTACCCCAAGTGGTGGAATAACTTTAAAGAACTTCTTGAAATTCTTGATACAGGATACTGTTGCTTGTGTCCAAATTGATTGTAACATTCCCTTTGTTTTATTTCCTTTTTCAGGTTTTGTATCGACTCGGAGAATAGAATCGGTAGCAATGGAGTAGAGGAAATAAAAAGTCATCCATTTTTTGAAGGAGTAGACTGGGGACATATCAGGTATGTATATACACACGTGTTTTACAGGGAGAATAAAAGCCATAAAAGCAAGAATTTCATGTGCTGTGATGTCAAAGATAATTATTTCCAATTCATCTTTCATTTTGAAAGCCAGCTACTGGCAGTAGGTGGGTGACACTGAAAGTTTTCTGGCCTTGCTGACATTCATAGGAATGATCAGAGTTTAACTGTCTTGAGATACCTCAGATCGCTCCAGACTGCCCAGAATGGAAATAAATAGTTGTAGGGTGACTGTGGATTTAATTAGGTGTAGTAATTAGAAGTGTGATGAGTTTACAGGTGTAAATCACTGCCTTTCGCACAGTGCCGTGTCCCAGTGTGAATGCTTTGGTGGAACAGATTCCTTGGGCAGTTTCCAAAGCCACCTTAAAACTCCTTCAAGGGCTCCCTGACTGTGAAGCTGCTAAAGCAGCAACGTGCCAGAGCCAGCTCTGGGTGAGAGATGCTGAGTGGCACAAAGAGGAGCTCCAGTCCAAAGGTTTGGGATGAGGCCCAGGCTGAGGAGCACTGGAATCGTAAAACAACACCTCTGCTGGCTCTGGATGCAAGTGCAATCCTGCCAGGCTGGGTTTGTGAAACAGAGCTAACCACAGTGGTGGCTGGTGACAGGCAAGATCACAGTGATAGCTGTGTGGCTGATAAGTGTGGAATGTACTCTCAATTAGTGAAAATGAGGTTTGCTCCAAGCCTGCTGGGAAGACACCAATAGAGGTAGGGAGCCAAACAATCTTCCCATGGCATCAGCAAACAGGCGAGTCAGATTCATCTGTGATGCACTCAGGGGAATCCTTGTGCTCTGCATTAAAGGTGTGTTGTAGCTGTAAAAAGCTAAGTTAAAACTGGAACCGAATGTCTCTCTTCCCAGTATTCACTCTTCTGGCATTTATCATTATTTGCAGGGAAAGACCAGCTGCAATCCCTATAGAAATCAAAAGTATTGATGATACTTCCAACTTCGATGAATTTCCTGAATCGGACATTTTACAGCCAGGTGAGGCTGCCATTGTGAACTCCAAATTTCCATCTGTGATATGCCAGAATACTGCACAGATGCTTTTGTTATTGTTTATATTCATTTTTCTGATGCCCTAATCAAGTTCATCTAGAGACTTTATATGAACTATGAGTGTAAAGCTGTGATCGCTCATAGCTGCAAAGCCGAGAGGTTTTAAGAGTTAAAGCCATTGGTAAAAATGGTTTGCACAGGTCGTGAGCAAAGAAAGCAGTGGAGTTTTCTGCCAGGCAGTCTGTCTAGATATTTTGCCAGATCTCGGTAAAACATCATGCACTGATTTGTTTTTCATCTTTGATGACTTTTGAGGTTTGTGCCAAACACAACTGTTGAGATATTTGTAGGTAAGAATTTTCAGACAGTTGATTATTTAGCACAGTAATTTATGAACCTGAGTGCCTCTGTAAATCACTTCAGGGATTTTTTTAATTGCTGATTTCTCTTGGCAAGTTACAGGAAATTTTTATATGTAAACGACTTGATTCTCAGACATGCAAACACTCCAGGTCCCCCTGCTTTCAGTTACGTGAAGTTTGGAAGATGTTTAACAGTGCTTAATTGCTGAATGCTAAGTGTAGCTGTGTTAACAACCATAAGAATTATCCAAAAGCTGTTGGTTTTTTTTTTCTGAAATGGCTTCTATTTAATGTTGAGGAAGTTTGTCCTTTTGATGCAAATCAACCCATCTCCACTGCCTAAGCTCTTTAAGTCCATATTTGGAGAATGCCAAGAATGTTTGTATTGTTTTGGCATTTCAGACCCACTGAAAATGGTTCTGTACATGTAGATACCTAAATACAATCTCTGCTATTGGTGTCTTGAGTGAATATATTTTTAGAGAAGTACAAAGAGTTCAGTGTGCACCTTGCCAGCCACACGGGCTGCTCATAAAATGAGGCTGTACAAGCCTTGCTGAAGCTTTAAGCAGGGAGGAAGTCCTTGGAGACTGACATTTGTGTGGTAAGTGCAGTTCTCTTGGGGGAATCTGGATATATCTTCTGTTTGTGGTGAGCATAATGGGATATGTGCACAAGCATTTGTTGTGCTTGGAGCATCAGAAATGTCCTGGGGTTTGTAGTTGTGTATCCTGTGGGTGTGTTAGAGGTTCGTGTCAAAGTATGGAAACCTGGTAGACTGTGTAGGCATAATAAGAAAAAGCAAAACAAAACCCCCCCTTTTTCTGCTTCCAAGTTATATTCTGAAATTATAACTCTTCTCAGACCATTGACCAAAGGCAACTGACCTGATTAGAAACAGGATTTCTTCCAGGAATTTCTGCTGACTAAGGAAGTAAGAGTTCAGGGCTGTTTAGCTCTGTGAAAAGTCCTCTCAGAAGCAGCACTGGGTTTAACGGGTTTAACGTGCGTTTGCTTTTGTTTCTGAATTCTAGTGCCAAACACGACAGAACCTGACTACAAATCCAAAGACTGGGTTTTCCTCAATTACACCTACAAGAGGTTCGAAGGGCTCACCCAGCGTGGCTCCATCCCTTCCTACATGAAAGCTGGGAAGTTGTGAAACAGAACACAACCCCCCAAAGGAAATTGCAAATACAAACCTCAGGTAGCTGCATCACCAGGCCCGCTTGGCGTTAGTTATCAACACATTGACTCTGGTGCGCATCGATTTCACTCGGAAATTCTACAGGATTAGGATTTCTAAGAATACTACAGGAATTAGTTGGCAGTGCCAGCTGGGTTTTTTTTCTTTCTTTTCTTTCTTTTTTTTTTTTTAATATTTGAATATTTTTGTTAACTTTATTATACAAAGGTACTGGAATAAAAGGAATGTGCATCCCTTTTTCTGCACTGCCTACATGTGGATAACGGTTAATTATGCCTCTCTGTACTGTGGCTTTGTTTGTACCATAAACCATCTAATCCAGCCAGGAGGGAAACATATCATTTGATGCAGCATTGTTGTTGTACTGCTCACCTGGTGGGGTTTAGATATGCAGTATAAAAAAATTTGCCCACATTTGCAAACCTCTCTGAGCACTCGCTCAGGGGTGTTCTGTTTGTGGTCTGCAGATCCCCCATGAGTGTAGCACATGGAATTATTTTAAATAGCAGTGTCCTCTGGGCCTCCTTGTGCCCTGTGTGCCCTCTCTTGTCCCCACTGCAGGACTTTATCATCATGCCCTCCCTTGCTTTGCCCATGGTGTGTGGCAGTGCTGCAGGCCTTGTGATCTCTTTAGTGGTATTTCTGCTTCAGATGATAGTTGGTAGGTATTGCTGTTGAAGGTGATGATGCCTGCTGGCAATTTCAGAAGGAAAAAGGAATCTGAGTAAAAATTACCGATATTTTTAAAAGAAGGGAAACATTCTGATACAAAGTTTGAGGAGATGGCAGAGTTTCCAAGACAGCATTCCTGCCTCCACTCTAAAGCAGAGCATCTTTGAGCTACTCGTAATTCAAACATCCTCTTCTCTCTGTGCAAAACGTGTTCAAGAGAAGCGATCAGATTGGTGTTTTTTCTTTTTCCTCCCTGAGAAGCTGCAGGCAGAAGGGATCCTGCTCTAGGCTTTTCTCTCCCAAATAGCAGCCTCTGCTCATGTAGAGGAAGTGGAGTGTCCCACTAGACTCAGACTCTCCAGGGGCTCCTTTTTGTCTAGTGTCTCCATCTGGCATGGCCATGGGATTGCAGGAGATCAGCTGAGCCCACAGCCCAGGTCCCAGGGACCATCTAAATGCTCTTGTGGCCCGTCTGCAGGATGATGACAGACTGACAGGTCTTCTTCCCCGCTGGGCACAGGGAATGGAAGCAGAAATACCTCCATGTGCAGGCTCTGGTGTTGCTCATCAGCCCAACAGCAGTTTAGGACAGAGCTGCACTCCCTGAACAGTTTGCAATTTTCTGGTCACTGGTGGCTTTCACTGCCTGTACTCACAGATTATCTGCAGGCCTTTGAATCTGTCACAGTACAGCAGAGATCTCTGCTGTCATTTTCTGGTTAAAAGAGATGTACAGCAATGAACAATTCTCCAGTGACTGAACAAGCCAAGTCACTGTTCGTGTCTCCCTCCTCTGAGCACCAGTGAAAGGCACCCCAAAACCTCTGCAGCTCCCTCTGGGTGAAGCACAGGATGTTTTGGCATAAAGTAGGAAAGGCTCCACTAGACTGGCTTTTGCAGCAATATGGAAATTACTGTTATAAAGCCATTAGAGCAATATTTATTGCTGTCAGGCACTGTGGTATCAGCTGTTCTGAATTATTTGTATGCTCTGAAAACACACTGGGATGTTCATCTGCTGCATAAGAGCCCATTTGCCAGCAGGATTTCTGTGCATCAGTGCCTTGTGATGTGCAGGTAGTCCTCCCAGATCCATCCAGGCTCGCTGATCCAGCCTTTCCTCCATGGTTCTGTCTCCCTTGAAGCATCGAATATCTGTTATTTATACCAAATAATTTCAGTCTTCAGCTCATCAGAGAGGAGTAGCCAGTGCCTCAGGGTCCATCCAGTGTTGTATCAGAGCAAAGCTAAGCTAAATTTCTGCCTGAGTGCTGGACTGAGGTGGGAGCAGCTCCTTGATCTCCCAGATTTGCTTCCCAGACCTTACACTAATTAACATCCCTGTATTGCTGATGGGGCAACGTCCTTACAAATTCTTTAGTGTTGTTCTTAGCCTTGTCAGTGTGGTGAAGCTCAACCTGTGTCCATCCAAGGGCTGTACAAAAACAGGAACTCGCTTAAATCCACCTTTCAGGCATCATTCTGCCAGTGCCCCAGGAGCTCCTGAGGCTTCTCAGGAAAGGAAATGCCTTTCCTAACGCCTTGAATCCAAGACAGGGAAGCTCAGGCAGAAAATATCTGAGATGCAAGCTTGGCCTCAAAGGACACTGCTATTCAAAACAATTTTCATTGGTTTTAATTTCCAGTCTCATCCGTGGGGCACCGTGTGCACTGGAATTGGAATTCCTGCAAACACCACCTTTCAGAAGAGCACAGTAACCCCATTAACGTGACCTACAAAGAAGTCTTTGCTCAAACTTGTTGAGGCAAGCTCAGTTTCATGGAAACTGCAAATGCTCGATGATAGTGGTGATTTTTTTTTTCCTGTGGGGCTTGGGGGAGGGCAGAGAAACACACACTTAATTTAAAGCTATCTATTAAACAACTATGTCTGTACATACTCACTGGTTTACAAACTTGGGAAAAAGCTCAACCCTTCTACTTGCAACACTAAAGATAATACTCATTTAAAACTGCATATGATTAATCATATCAGTGCTCACATAGGAGTTATATCCATAAGGAAACAGCCTGCAACCTATCTAGCATAAACTCCTGTATTGTGGTAGTTGACTTTTTAAAATTTTTTTGTAAACATAGCATTATTTTAATCAGTAAGTCAAGTTAAACAATATTAACTACTGCTTTTAGGATGATAGGGTTTTGTTTTTTTAAGGTGAAACTGTGACACTGTAATGGAATAAAGAGAACAGCAGGTTAATCTACACTGGCTTTCAAAAAAAGAATGGAAGTGCAACATATCTTTTGTTATTTCTGTCTGATTCCTTTGGATGGTTGTGTGTTTTCCTTTGGCAATGTTTGTCACTGTGCCATTTATTTTTCTTATTCTTGGAGTACCAAAGATCCTGAAATGGCTTGATGATTGCAACCATGTGAAAATTTATTTTCTGGAAGTATGTTTTGTTAAACTTTTGTTAAAACGTGGAATTGTGTATGCAAATTGTTATCAGAGGTTTGCTGGGACGTTTATCTATTCCAGCAGGGAAAACTTGAGTGCGTCGATGGAAGTGGAGAGCCTGAATCCAAATTCTGGATCTGAATTCCCAGAAAGTGGGGAGGAAGCTTGGATTGGGAACTGCAGATCAGCTTTTGCTGAGCTTTTTCCATCTCCAATCAGCGTGAGTGAGTGGCCTTAGGTACAGGACATCAGCAGAGGTTGTTTCATGTGCAAAAGGAGTTTAAAAAAAAATTGCCAGCATTCAGAAATCAAATGTTGTTGATACTGCATTTGCACTGTTCAATTTGCCTTGCTGGAGAGTTATAGAAGTGTTATTTTTATAGGTCAGTTGTTCCCCACCTGAGCCGTTGGAGACAGTCTGGGATAAGGGCACCTGCCGGGGGGAGTTCAGCCCGGGGCACCAGGAATGGCACATGGCTCTGCTGTCAGCTCCTTCCCAGAGGTGACATTCCTCCTGTGCACCAGCAAGCAGGGAATGCTGCAGTCTAGCCTGGGTAATGCTTAGGAAGTGCTCTCACTTTCTCAATAACACGAGCAATTACAGGCATTGTAACATATTGTACCTTGTCCTTTTACTGCTGGGATCTCACAGCAGCTCGTTCTTGGAGTCGAAATGGCAACTGCTATATTTTTCCTAGACTGTTTCATTAGTTGTGGTTGGGAAAGTTACATAGAAGCATTATAAAAATTTATATGAGGCTTTTTACAGCATTTGAAAATAAAAGTAGCATTCTTTTTGTAAAGTTGCAGTTTTGTTTTGTTCACCCTGGTGTATTGGATTTCTCTTCCAGAATGGGAGACATCTAAGGAATTGAGATCCTGTTTTGTGGATTTTCATCTTCAGTTGCACAGACAATGAAACACCCCAGTGTTGCTACACTCAATCAGAAAGTAGAGAAAGCAAAAATTGTTTGACTTATACCACCTGCAGTCATGTGAAGCTACTTCTCAAATGGTTACTGATCTTCTCCAGAGTCTTACATTCCTTACAGGCTGTAATTTATCCAGGAAAGCCTTCCAGGGGCAGTTGTGTCCTTTGATTCACTATAGAAACCTTTCTGTCCTACTGTTCTCCTTTCCTTGTCAAATTTAGCAGCAGCAGAGGCAGTGAAAGTTGTGTAAAAAGATGATCAGAATGTAGCAGCTGAAAGCCAAGAGAAGTGAGCAGCCACTGCCTGGCCCTGTCTGGAGGCCCTCCCTCCACTCCAGAATTGCTGCTCTCAGAAAAGGTAAAAATAATGCAGAATTTTACAAATTCTATTCAATGGGATCACCCTTTTCTTCCCTTAACTGTACATGACTGTATGGCAGAGCTACACATCATAAAGAAATGCAGGCTTAGTTCTTTACCTCTTTGCGTTACCAAATCTGGTATTCCTCAAAAAAACCCACTTTAATGGCAAATATATGAAGGCTATGCTTTCAGCATAAGTAAATTTCTTTTAAAATCATATCTTAGTTTAAGGTCTATAAGACATACTGCAAATACCTACATTTTTCATTTCTTTGTTCTTGTACAAAGTGTGCCTGATACCTAAGCAAAACAATTGCTTTGGGCAATAAAAGGCCTTTTCTGACAATTTTCCTATGGAAAGAGAAGGGAGGAGAATCCAAAACAGCCTGTCTGTCTTGGGAGTGAGGACAGTAGTGGTTCTCAGCTCTGGACTAGGCAAGGATGTATTTGCAGTTCAGGAAATGCTCAATGTATTTGTAAATGTAAAGGTTTGCCAGGCATTGGAACGGGCCATCCCTGGAGGTTATAAGGAAAGACTGGACGTGGCACTCACTGCTGTGGGCTGGGTGACAAGGTGGGGATTGGTCACAAGTTGGACCCAGCCATCTCGGAGGTCTTTTCGAACCTTCATGGTTCTGTGATTCCATTTCTCTAAGCTAATGTGATTATCACGCATGTCAATTGTAAATATCAGAGAGGTACTAAAGTGCCTGTCCCACAGCTGAATTTCCCCGATGAAAGAGGGTTCTAAATGTGGGTGCCAGGCCCTGTACCCTGTGAGCCGTGCTGCGTTCAGCCACGCCAGGCTCTGCAGCATGGAATGCCTGCTCCTAAAAACCACCACTGCAGGAAAGGCTCTAGGTGCATTAATACTGGGACAGCTGAAGGGCAATTGGTGTACAAATCACACACTGAACTGACTGTCAGTAGTAATGGCACCAGGCCTTGGACACCTCATCACACAGGAACACTGCTGCAGTGGGTGTGAGAGGAAATGAATCTTTCCAAGGCAGAGAGAGCTCATCTCGCCACCTCCTACTCCTCCCACCCGCACTCCTCAAGTTATTTGATTCCATGGAGGTCCCTGTTCCCGGGGGAGATGGGACACACGGGCTTCAACCTTCTCGTGCTGAGGAGGGGAATGAACGCAGGTTTCCCCTTCCCAAACCAAGCCCGAGCTCTGCTAGGAGCAGTGTGTTTCGGATCCGAACCGACCCTGAGTGCCACATCTTGTTTCCGTACCAGCTGCTTTAGTCTGTTTCTAGTGAGCCACCATCTGCTGCGGCTTCTCCCTCCTCCAGGAATACGTGCTTGCTCTCGGTGCTGTCCCCAGGCAGTTCCCTTCCAACTGGTAGCAGCTCCTTCCCTTGCAGGTGCCTCTGCCCATCCTCCCCGCTCCAAAGACTAAATCTTTGCCCTTGAAACTGAATGATGAGAAGCTGGCTTGGCAGCAGAGTGAGCGCTGGGACTTCGAAGCTGTTGTGCAGAAGTGTAACCACAACCCTAGCTCCACATCTTGCAAGAGAGACTGCAGCTACAGAGAGCATTACAGCCATGTGGAGGTGACTCCCTTCCTTCCTTCCTTCCTTCCTTTCCTTTCTTCCTTCCTTCCTCTCTTCTTTCCTCCCTTCCTTCCTCCCAGAGATGTGTGCAGGATCTGCCCCCCAGCATGGAGGGACAGGTTGGGATATGGAGGTGATGGAGCTCCAGCAGGAGGCAGATACCAAGACATTCCCCTCAACCTCACCTGTACACGTGTGGCCATGCACAAAACAGGCTGGAAATAGGAGCACTGACTGACCATTTATTTAAATGCCAACAAGAGATTAGGGCTGCTGTGGGTGAGAGCTGGGACCCAGAACCCACCCTGTGCTGGGCTGCACCCCGAGACCGTGGGCAGCAGGGCAGGGGGGATTGTGCCCCTCTGCCCTGCTCTGCTGAGACCCCCCTGCCGGGCTGCAGCAGCCCTGGGGCCAGCACAGCAAGGACAGGGAGCTGCTGGAGCCAGCCCAGAGCAGGGACACCAAGGGCAGCAGAGGATGGAGCAGCTCTGCTGGGAGGAAAGCTCTGCTGAGGGAATTGGGATTGTTCACCTGCACAAGAGAAGGCTTTGGGGTGACCTCATGGTGGCCTTGCAGTGCCTGAAGGAGCCTGCAGGAAAGATGGAGAGAGACTCCTCACAAGGGCCTGCAGTGACAGGACAAGGGGCAATGGCTCCACACTGACAGAGAGGAGGTTTGGATTGGATACTGGGAAGGAATTGTTCCCTGCGAGGGTGGGCAGGCCCTGGCACAGGTGCCCAGAGAAGCTGTGGCTGCCCCTGGATCCCTGGCAGTGTCCCAGGCCAGGCTGGATGGGGCTCTGAGCAGCCTGGGACAGTGGAAGGTGTCCCTGCCATGGCAGGGGGTGGGACTGGATGTGCTTTGAGGTCCCTTCCAACCCAAACCAGTCTGTGATTCGGTGATTCCATGGTGAACATACATCTCTCCAGTGTTAGGACTTACTAAAAAACACAGCAATAGTTTTGGACACTTGATTTCCCTAATTCTTCTTCTGCCTTTACTAGATCTTTTTAATAATAGTGAATGATCAGATAAGAACGTCAGTGACTTTTTGATCAAGAAAAGGTGAAATCACAGGTAATCTAGATCAAGATTTTCAATCCAGCAGGTTTGGCTTTGAGGTATCATCCAACTCCCATTGACGTCAGCAAAAGATCCCTATCTAAAGCCCAAAGAAACCAGGAACAAGAATGGTCTTCAAAGCAAACTGGTTGCTGATGCCATGCTTTGGTGTTCCTTACAAATAGGACAAAAAGATTTCACTATTTATACAACTCGGCTGGTTGAAAAGCAGTTTGTGGAGAGGAGGCCTTTTGTCTTCAAATACAGTGGTGAGAAATTGGCATGGTACTTCTGCTGTTAAAGAGGACAATATTACCTGTCTTTTAATAAATGAAATTAAACTAGTGCCTCAAGGAAACTTTGCAAAATGTACATTTTATTTAAATGCCTTTTTAAGGCTCTCATTAGGCATTCAGAAATTACCAGTTTCTGCCAGGATGAAAAAGGCTGTTTAAAAACTGAAGATTATTTTGTTTTTAAATCAGAAGTGGCACCATCAAATTGAGAGACTTTGGGGTAAGAGATTTACAAACAAGCGAATTATTTTGTGGGCACAAATCTCGCCAGCTCAGACTCCAAAATGAAGCAGGAACTTCGGAAAATGTTAATCCTTCTGACATTCTTTAATTTTGTTAGAAAATCACACACTAAATTGTCATCCTACTGGCTCCAATACTGAGATTGCAGAGAGAGAACAAGTAGGATTTGGATGCTCTTCTCAAGTTAAACTTGTTTCATCATGCAAGGAATTTCCCCCCAATTCCCAGATCTCTAAGGCCAGACTATATCACCATCACAATCCAGAACATGATCCATGCCCCCGGTATTGTGCCAGCACAGCAGAGTTCGTTGCTGGTAAAGCCTGATATTTTTGGGGGCAGGGGGCTGTTCTTTGCTTCTTTGAGCGGCTTCCATACTAATTATTGAGCAGAAATAATTTTAAAGAGCTTATTTCTACTATTGGCTGATGACAGTATGATTATGCTATTTATATCATTTTTGAAGCAAAAGACTCGCTGATTTGGGGAAGAACTTTTGCTTTAAAGTGACAGCAGATTTTACTAATACCTAGACACAGAATTTATAGCAAAGTCTGCAAATTGCTTGTGGTGCCCTTAAAAGTAATCCAGTAATCTTCAAGCAGAATAAAATACAAACAACAGACTGAAATAGAATTTTAAAAAAAATATTAATTCTTGTAGCTAGCTAATTTGTTCACATGTCCTCTACAAAACCACACTTGATTCTGTAATTTGAGCCATGTAATAACATGGTCTGAGGGAAAACCATAAACATTTGTCTTCTGGGAGAGAAGGTTATGAAAAACCTGTATTTGTACTTACAAAGCGGAGTCACTTCAGTTTCCTACTATTAAATTTCAGCAGAAAAAAGTTCTCTGGCTCACCCTGAGCAGTCACCTAGGGGTGTTTTCGTGTGAAGTAACACAAGTCACCCTGATAATGGAGAGTGACTCCCGGTGTTCCCTCTCCCAGGTCTCATCAGGGTGGTGTATGTGGGGCCAGCTTGGCCCCAGCAAATGCTCACAGAAATTCACATCCCCTTCAGGAGAGCATCCCCACATGTCCTGGGAAACAGCTAAGATATGCTATGCTTTGGATGTGAGAGAAAAGAAAAAAGGAGGAGTAATACAGACACTTTTAACTGCTCAGTCTCAGGCTATTATTTAACTGCCCCGAGGTTTGATTGTTATTTTTACTTTAGCACGTTGTTGTATAAGTTGTTTGGAGAAAAGAAGCTATCTGTGGCTTACATAAAGCATTCTGTTCCCTATTTTATAGCTGAAAGCTACTCAAGAGAAAGTGCTCACCTTAAAATGGGGCAAAAATATCAAATGTGGCCTACTCAAAAGCAGTGCCTTACATAAACTGGGATCCTGCTCTGCCAAGGCTCAAGGCAAACTGCGCTATAAACACCAGTTACTGTCATGTATTAAAGGTTCAGTGAAGAGCCCAATCATCACCTTTGAATAAGAAACAAGTATAGTAAATGATGTCTAAAATCAGTGTTAAAGATCTGGCAGCGCTTCATGTTTGCCGAAATTATCCAAGTGACAGGTGACATGAGACTGACCATGGATGAGGAATACGACAGGCAGAAATATTGCCAAGAGACTGATTTTCTGACCTACTGCCAAAAACTTCTGCAGTGAATTGCAATTGCACTAAAAAATACTAACTAAAATGCAAATAAGGCACAGTAGCTCTGTTTCTACTGAGTCAGTTAAAACAAAAAAAATTAAAATGTCTTCATTAATGTTCCCATGTAAACGGAGTTTGTATTTAATAGCTGTTTAGCTATTAAGGTTGTTAAAACAGTTTTAGGGAAGTATTTAAATGTTTAACTCACTGATCTTTCTAACAACAGCCATCTTCAACTTTCTGTGGTTCCTGAGTCTCTGTCAGCGTGGCTGACTCACTTATGAAATCCCCTTAACATTTGGGTGTCCACTGATGATGCAAACCTGGAGGAGGGAGCTCCCAGCTTCAAAACTGGGGCAAGACAGTATTTTAGCAGGACAAAACATGACATTTAATCTTCCTGGGAATAAATTCTTAGAAAATTTTCTCAGTATTAGTTGTGGTATGTGAATCAAACAAATGTGCAGTTAATGCTCATGGTTTTCTCAAAGACAGCAACAGCATCTAACTCCTGATTTTTAGCTCTCCCTGCTGTTTTTTATTTCATTTAGGGCAGAAAGGGTTTGGAATTCCTTCTGTTCAATGCAAATTCTGCAAGACTAACAGAACCCAGCATGATGGAGATATACATACATAATATACATACATATATACATGTATTTGCAGTAGTAACAGTGGGATTACATAAAACTCTGAAATGAAAAGTTGGATTTCCAAGGGAAAAAAGTACCTTATGAACAAGTTTGACATTGAGACCGTCCTAGAAGCACCATTGGATTTCTTCAGCAGCATCCCCGGCTGGGAGCCACAATTCCCTGGCCTGTTCTAGAACGTTCTGTCAGAGCCTTGCACCCACTCCTTCCACGTGCTCTGACCTTTGGGCTGAGCCACGGGCAAGATGCTGAGCTGCCCACTCCCACACAGCCAAGCAGCTTCCACGTCACATGGGAAATGTGTTGGGAGCTTCCAATTATAAAAGTTGTCATGAATGGAGTTCAGGACTGTGTCTGAGGAACCATCCTCAAGATTATAGTCTGGAGTTTGGACAAGTAAATTCTGCCTACATCTCTGAAAGCTATGAAGAAAACATAACCTCGTTTTCTGGTTGGTGGTTTTTTTCCACAACTCTGCCTAACTAGGTGAGTTGCTAATGTTCCACCACACTACATCAAATTCATAGATGTTCAAATGGATTTGGATCACAGTGTTTTGTGAGGATTTACTTTCTCAGGTTTTTAGAATCACAGAATCATTTAGCTTGGAAGAGACCCTTGAGATCATAGAGTCCAAGTGTTACCTCACCATCCAAATCCACCACTAAACCGTGTCCCCCAGGTGCCACATCCACATGTGCTTTAAATACCTCCAGGGATGGTGACTCCACCACTTTTCTGGCAGACTGTTCCAATGCTTGACAACCCTTCAGTGAAGAATTTTTTCCTAATATTTAATCTAAACCTTCCGTTGCACAGCTTGAGGCTGTTTCCTCTTATCCTATTTCTTGTTACTTGGAAGAAGAGACTTCCAGCCGCCTTTTCATGTGTATTTAGTCACATTTTCTTATTCACTTTTAGCAAAGGATGTTTTTATCTTAAGAGTCTGCCTCCAGATCTGAAAAAACCTGATCACTTGTCTGCAGCTCTAAAGACAAATTTTAACAACTTAGATAGTGACCACTAGAAATGATGATAAAAGAACATAATATCCTTTGCAAAATATTACATCTGCTTTTGCCAGCTCCACAGGATCCCCATTACTAACAACAGACAGGTAAAAGCCCCCAGAAAAGTGGGAGAACACCTGCAGAAGGAGCTTGTCCACACACATCACCAACCGTGTAGCTCCAGCCTCACTGGTGAGCAGTCCCAGCTGCAATGTGAGCTCCCTCATGCCTGAGAGAATACCCTGAGTTGGAAGGGACCCACAACAATCATCAATTCCAACTCCTGGCCCTTTACAGGACACCCCAGGAATCCCACCCTGTGCCTGAGAGCATTGTCTTTGGGGGCTGTGATCATTCCCTGGGGACCCTGTTCAGTGCCTCTGGGGGAAGAGCCTTTCCCTGATCTCCAGCCTAACCCTGCCCTGACACAGCTCCAGCCGTTCCCTGGATCCTGTCCCCGGTCACAGAGAGCAGAGATCAGGGCCTGCCCCTCCTCTTCCCCTCGTGAGGAAGCTGCAGAACTGCTGTGAGCTCTGCCCTCAGTCTCCTCCAGCTGAACAGACCAAGTGCCCTCAGCCGCTCCTCGTGTGGCTTCACCTCCAGACCCTTCCCCATCTTCACGTCCCACCTTTGGACACTCTCTGAGAGCTTTAGCTCTTTCTCATATTGTGGTGCCCCAATAGAGAGAAGGAGCACATGTGCAGCTTGTGCAGTGTGGAGATGGCCCAGGTCAGGACTTGTGTGCACACACCAACTCCACAGGGTGTGAACCGGAGCTCCATGCTGGGGACATTCACTTCAGAAGCACACTCCTGTTATTACCAAAAACCAGCTACAGCCTCAGAGTCTCATGTAACACCAGTCTGCTAACACAATTCAATACACTTGTGAAAGTTAACCATGTTTTATGCTACTTTCCGCTGATAGGTGTGACTGCTCTCTAACCACTTATAGAGGCCTCTGCCAGCCAAAACTATTCCAAGATCCTGACACTTCCTCAGAAAAAGTGTCCTCCGTACAGCACCCAGAGAAAGGAGCATGAGCCCTGCCCAGCCTGGGGACGCGTGCAGGGCGCCTGCCTGAGTGTTGCAAAATGGGGAATATGTCAAGATTATCTTAAATCAGGACATTCGTTCATGTGAGATCTTTGTATACTTTCAAGCCTAACCAGCAAGAAAGGAGATCTAACCATTGGAAGAGGCAGATGCCAGCATCCCTTATTCAAGGAGATCCTGGAATTAAAGTGTTTTAAGGACATAGTAAATCAATGTTGATGTATGTCTGTATATACATTCCTGAACTGGCAAAATTAAAACAACACAGGTCCATGTGTTTTACAGCTGAACTATGTTCACTGTAACACAAAAAGTCACATCAAAAAGACCTTGCCCAGGTGAAGACATGCGTGGGAGTCAGCTGTAAACTTACTTATTAAACAATCCTAACAGAGGGGCTGTGGTTGGAGACTTACTAACTCTGAATTTCTGTGTATAAATAACGGCATGAAAAGTCCGGTGGTAGTGCTTGATTTGTGGTATTACCACAGAGCGCCCAGGCTTGGGCAGCTCTGAAATAAGCCATCGGTGTGTGTCTCCAGTAATTGGCTTTTTTTTTTGCAATTGTAACTGTACCTATTGGGTGGCTGGAAGCCGGGGATCGAAGCCGATGCTGTGGGGCACCGCGGAGGCCCCGGCGCCCCCATCGCCCCTCACGGCCGCGCTCGCCCCGCGCCCTCCGCCCCAAATCTCGCGAGAGGCGCGGCGGGGCCGGGCGGGCGGGCGGGAGGGAGGGAATATGGCGGGGCGGGGGCGCTGAGGCGGCGCTGGCGGGGCAGCCCGCGATCCCTCCCCGGCGCCGGCGGCTCCTCCTCGCCTCACCTCAGCTCACCCCCCGCATGCCGGCGCTGCCGGGGGCGCTGTGGAGCGGGGCACGGGGCCGCCCGCCATGGCCGAAGCAGGAGCGGGAAGCACCGAGGGCGCCGAGGAAGAGCGGCGGGGGGGGGGAGGGGGGGGGGGGGCGGNNNGGTGGGTGCCCGTGTCCCTCTCCCGTCTCTCGCGTTGCTCCGTGCGCGGGGGGCGATCGTGGGTGCCGTGTCTGGGGTGTGTCTGCCTGCCTGTCTGTCTGTCTGTCCGCCCGCCTCGGTGATGTGGCACGGGCGAGTGTTGTTGTGGGGCTGGTGCCCGTGGGGCACTGCCATCTTTCCGTGAGGGGGCTCGGGGCTCGTCCTGTGCCCAGTGCCGCTCCGGGGCCGCTCGGGTTTATGCCTAATTCCCGCTGGCTGCTCCCGCTCAGTGGAGTTCAGTGGAGGTATCTGGAGCGCTCACAGGGAAACCACAGATTCACAGAATGGGGTTGGAAGGGACCCCTGCAGATCACCAGTCCGCCCCGGTGCCCAGGCAGGGTCACCTGGAGCAGGTGACACAGGAGTGTGTCCAGGTGCGTTTGGAGGGTCCCCAGAGAGGGAGACTGTAGGCCCTCCCTGGGCAGCAGTTCCAGCGCTCTGCCACCCTCAGTGTATAGAAGTTCTTCCTCAAGCTGAGGTGGAACTTCTTGTGTTTTAGTTCATGGCCAGTGCTCCTTGTGCTGTCACTGGGCAGCAGTGAAAAGAGCCTGGCACTGTCCCCTTGGCACCCGCCTGTGTAATGGTCACTCTGTGCTGTGTTGCTGTTACAGAGGTGCCATCATACTGATGTGATGTGCACTCAAAATCGGGTTGTTTTTTTTAGCTTAGTATGCAGTTCACTGTTTCTGATACACACTTAGCCTTGCGTTCCTAAAATTCTAGTATGTTTTTTTTTTTGGTGGTAAACATAATTTAGTATTTTAGGTATAGCGATTTTGGCTTTTCTCGTATGTGTGTGTGTGCGTGCCCACGCTTGTATGGCGACCAAGGTTTGATCTTTCCTTGTTTTTAATCATAACTTTCTGGTACTAAATCAAGGCTGGTTGTAAACCACCAGCTGCTGCTTGTGTTCCTGCTTGGAAGCGAGTACGGTGCTTCCCCTCTCTGAGGAGAAGGGAGTGTTCTGCACGGGATGTGGGGACACAGAAGTGATCCAATCCCTCCTAAGCTGTCACTGCAGTTCTGTGTAGTTACCATCAATTCTTCTAGGTTTAGTAGTTGTTTTCTAAACGTCTCTTGAATTATGTGCGTTTTAATGTGTGTGGGGATCCTTGACATGCTTATGTCTACGCTGCTTGATTGTTTAAATATTGTCAAATTTTGTGGCAAATAATGTAGTGTGTGAATACAAAGCATTGCTGTTGTGGTTTTTTGGTAGTGTTTTAACTGTGCTTAATGCTAAGATTTATTGTTTCTATCTCGTGCATATACTGTAACGAAATGAAATCATCAAAATAAAGAAACCCCCAAATACACAGACATTTCCATTTACAAATAGATTTTGGAAATCGATGAGCCATAGGCTTTCATGTTTTATTGTGAGATAAACCCCCCTCCCTGCTTTCTTTTGCCACTTATGTTTATATCTGTTCTTCTAGTGGATTTTGAAGAAACAAGTTTTGGGTTTCTTTGTTGGCTTTTTTTTTTTTAAGATAAAAGTATCTCAGTTGATAGTGGAACAGGGCCACACTAAGTTTAGCTGTTTAATAGTTTTTGGGTTGTTTTCTTTACTTGATTGTGCATATTACTGTTGGTACATTTGCACATTATGAGAAACAAACTCTAAATTGGACATCCAAGAATCAAATTCATTGTAAGAAGAAATAATTTGGTGGGTGATTTTGGAAGTGAATCATTGTGAACTGTTGAAAATTTCTTGTTTGGACTGCAGGGCCAGCTAAAACCATGGAAGTTCTGCAGCTGACTTGATAGGACCCAGCATTTTGCAATCGTATGATTCCAAACCTTGCAAGAAAACAACTGCCCACCATTCCTCTAGGAGTATATAATTGGGGAGGATTTGTGGTTTGTTTTTTGTTTGGATTTTTTTTTTTGCAGTAATGAACTATGATATATGAGACTCAGGGTTTCTACCTGGTGTGAACCTAAAAGTGCCCGGGAAAGCTGGGTACAGTTTCAAGGGCTTGGGGACTGTATTTTCATTATCTGGTTCCTGCCTTATTGTACTTTTTAATACACTAATAGCTTTGGCCAAATATTTGATGTTTGAAATCTATTAAGTAAATGTGTTATTTAACTGGTAAGTTTTGATTCTTGACTGCTTCTCTTCCAGGTGATGAAAATAAGTAAAAATAGAAGCAGAGAGTAATCGGTTGCCTGTGTTATTGTTTGATTTAAATGTTTATAATTCAGAATATTATAATTTACCTTTTTTCATTTTGTGATGTTGAAGCCAAACGGAACGTTTATTCTCTGTATAATGTTGTTCATAAGATGGTTTCATTACTGACTTCGCTGTATCTTGCTCCTTCATTAGATATGCTTATAAAATTTGGGGAAAGAATAAGCTGCTTTAGTCCATACATTCCTACTGTTTTCAGAACTTCACTCCAAAGACGATTGTTGCCCTAGCTTTCAATGAGAGGTAATGTAGGCAATGATCTTGATTCCAGACTTGCTGTAAGTAGTCTGAAGATGCTTTTCCTGACCTGTTTTAAAGGTCTAAAATAAATAAATTCAAAGAAATATTTAATACAATTCTCGGCCATGTGTAGAAAATACGGTTCTTCATTTTGTAGGTGTTCAGATGTGCAGGACCTTAAAGTGATAAGACAGCACTTGTAACTTTCTTTCTCGTGCAGTACTGTATATATGGAGGCTATAAGTGTAGTTTTCACACTCTCTAATGAATATCTTCAGCAAGAATTCATTAACATTTTAGAAAAGTAACTGCATAGAAAAATAAAGCAATTTGCATGACACAGAGTTATTTGACTCAATAGCTGCCCTGTCAGTGTGCTGCATGTATAGATAGATGTATCTGTAATTGCTTAGGTCATCAAAGACATAGAATCATGGAATGGTTTGGGTTGGAAAGGACCTCAAAACCCATCCAGTTCCAACCCCCTGCCATGGGCAGGGACACCTTCCACTGTCCCAGGCTGCTCAGAGCCCCATCCAGCCTGGCCTGGGACACTGCCAGGGATCCAGGGGCAGCCACAGCTTCTCTGGGCACCTGTGCCAGGGCCTGCCCACCCTCGCAGGGAACAATTCCTTCCCAATATCCAATCCAAACCTCCTCTCTGTCAGTGTGGAGCCATTGCCCCTTGTCCTGTCACTGCAGGCCCTTGTCAGGAGTCTCTCTCCATCTTTCCTGCAGGCTCCTTCAGGCACTGCAAGGCCACCATGAGGTCACCCCAAAGCCTTCTCTTGTGCAGGTGAACAATCCCAATTCCCTCAGCCTTTCCTCCCAGCAGCGCTGTGCCATGCCTCCATCTCACATCTTAAAAAAGCCACAAACAAACAAATAACAACAACAACAAAACCCAAAACAACAAAAAACCCACAAAACCCCCAAAACAAACAAACAAAAAAACCAACCAAATAAAAAGTTGATTGTGACAGAACTTTGCAATCTGACTTGACAATTTGAGAACAGTTTAGAAAACACCTTAGTTTAGCAAATTTAGGTTTCTGGTTTGCCCAGCTTTGTACGTGTGAACTGAATCCCATCATCCCCACTTACTGCTCCCTGGCTGGATTTGCAGAGCAGTGTCGGTGTACATGAACTGGACTCCTCTTTGGAAGAAACCGAAGTAGAATTTTGTTGCAGCAAGGTTGGTGCTTCTGCAAGCACACCCCACTCACACAGAGGGGACTGACCCAGGAGTTTGTTCTGAGACAACTTTAACACGCATTGTAAAGGCTTTTGGCCCAGTAACCCAGAGTAACGTGATTTAGTGTCAGCTCCCTGAAGTGCTTTCCCATTAGAACCAGGGATTCTGCAGCAGCTCTTTCTCTCTTCCTGGTGCTGTTCTACCATTGGTTCTCCCCTACAGCCGCGGCCCCGCAGCTCAGGGAGTGCATTGCAGTGTCAGAAATTCCTCTGGCTGGGCTGCACAGCCCTCCGGTGCCACTTCACAGGCACTTCTACCAGAATTGGGAGTTCTTTAAACTTGGCAAAGCTCACATTCCCAGCTGAAGGCTTTTGTGCATACTAGGAACATACCTTTGGAAAACACACATCTTAATAGTCTGTGGTATCTGTGATCATAGAAATCTGAATTCAAAGCAGCCTCTTTTTTCTCCTTTCCTTTGAAAGTGTTTCAAAATGGGAAGCTGGATTAAAAGTTCCTTATTTTTGGAAAGGTTGGGCCAGTGTTAACATATTCTTAATTTAGGCAGCTGCAGAGCTGCCACATTTCTCCAAGTCTCACTTATTCCCAGACTATGAAAAGTGTCACCATAAGCTTTATAAATGTACTTTTTCCAATTATATTTTATTTCAAGCCCATTTTACTGTAATATCCTGATAGCTGAATTTGGATGTTCTTTTTTAAACTGGCTAAATGAGGGCTGACTGACAGCTCTTTTAATTAATTAATTTATTAATAGTGCATTACTTGTATCTTTCTGCTGATTTTTGGAGTGCTAATATGTATTTTGTAAACCTAGACAGAAAAGCTGACTTTGCTGGGGGTAAGTGGTCTTGAGGTAGTGCATAATTAGGGCAATAATTCTGAAAGACAGTCTTGGGCTTGAACTTGTTGCATGTGATGCAAACAGGTGCTGTCTGTGGCTGTTACATTTTAAGAGTTGCATGATATTTCTGTACTTGGGGTGGCTTTCATCTCACTTATCTTTAGATGTCTGCAGAGTAGATATCCAAGTCTGAGCTAGTTACTTTGGTCCTTGTATAATTACTGACTAGAGATAGGCACTCTTGGGCTGTATCTCATCTAACCAACTGTAGCAATCTATTTTAGATTGAGATGAATCACCCTAGAACTGTTTTATTTCATCTAGCCAAATGTAGGAATCTATTTTGGGGAGAGATGAATCACCCTAGAAATGTCTTCCTCCCTCCAAGAGGGACCAGAATGGGTACTTCAGATGTGGACATCATTATTGGTTCAGATGAATCTCCCCTTTTATGGCTGGTGGAGTTTGGCCATAAGCCAAACTAATAGGTTGTGTTTGCTTAGAAATTGCAAACCTTCAAACTGTTGGAGAAAACAGCTCAGGAATGTGGCATGGAATTAGAAAATATTATTGTCAGTAATTGGAAAAATGTGGAGTCTCCCAAGCCTTGTTTCTCAATGCATTGGGATTGACACAGTAACTTTGCTGACACAGGAATATGTTTGATTTTGTTCGTCTTTATATCCCCCGCCAAACAGTAATTTCATACAGCTGCTTTGCAGTTGTTCCCTTCTTTGCCAATCCCATAGGGGCTCTAATTATTACTTCTTTTCCATGTAGAAAAACACAAGAATAGAGGACGCTCTTGCACGCTGATGTGATGAGAAATATATATTGATAACCATTCCTTAAATATCTTATTTGTCCAGTTATGAAATACACTAAAATTAGTGTTGAATTAATAGTTTTTTGTTTCTGATACATTTAATGGAAACGAGCTATTATACATATGCTGTATTTGTACTGTTTGGATGTTCTTTGCTTTTTCACAGAGGGAATGATTCCAGTGGGAGGATTCCTGTATTATTCTCATTATTTTCATCTGTCCCAGTGTGCATAATATGCTTTGAAAATACTTTTGATTTTTAATATAGATAAGCGTATAGGCTTAATGCTGTGAGACAGACACAGATCATACATAATAGGCATGTGTTTGAGGAGCTCTTCACTTGCCACTAACATTTGGTGGTCAGTATTCCAGGGCATTGGCAATGGAATGAACAGTAATAAAAGTGTCATTTCTCAGCTGGAATTTTATTTGGCTTGCAAACCAGACGAGTGTAAGTAATAGCCTTTGGGGTGGTAAAACAAAACATCTCAAGTTGACTTGAACAGTTTCTAGTAGTTTAAAAATTGACTAATGATTTTGGTTTTACAGAAAAATCAGCTCGTAATAAGGATTGGTCTTTCTGGATATTGCTTTCATGACACAAGTGTGCGATGAAATTGGGAAATATTTCTTTTTGCTTCATGTATTTTTAGAGGTTTTTGATGTCAGTGGTATGAAAATGTTCACAGAAAATGGAAGTATAAGAAATTCAGCCAGGTGCTCAAATGACAGCTAAAAATCCGAGTTTCTCCTATTGTTGAAGCCCACCCTGGATATTGGGGTGTGCTCTAGACCATCCTCTTTGTGAACCCAAAGATTTTCAAATCCTTTATCTAGCTCTCCCAAAGTGTTACAGCCAGAGAGGGAAAGAAATCTTTCATCACAGCCTACACAAGGTTGGGACACTCTCCAGGGAGACAGTGAGCGCCTTGGAATCAACCAGTATCATCATGATGGCTGTTACAGAGCCCTCAGAGATATTTTTCAATCACCCTTCCTGACTCCTCGAAGCTGCCTTGGCTTTAGGAGCTGTTTCTGCCCACTTCTTGCTCAGTGAGTGATAGGTATTAAAAATATTTTCTCTCTTCTATTAAACTCCATAATCATTGTTCTGCTGTGCTTGGTTGTTCTGAAGCTTTAAATTTATTTCTCTATTTGTTTTCTTTTGCATTGTTGATGGAGGTTTGGGTTTGGTTTGTGGGGGTTTTTTAGAATATATATATAAAAAGAATATTAGCTGCTTGCTGGGCATGTCAGGGAGCAATACAGATTCTTAACCTTGTATTTTTGTCGAAGATTAACCACTTACCTTAGTGGCATTTAGTTGGTCCCAGGAATAGTATTAAGGATTCAATTTATCACCTATTAATAGTAGTGTAGAAGTTCTTAATAGGTCGTTGTTACTGGTAATATGAACATACTTTGTTTTCTCAGTTAAGAATAGTGAAAATGAGTGTTGTTAGTAAAGGTAGAAGAGGTAAGTGGGCTATTCAGAATTTGTTGCTTGGGTGTGAGAAAAAAAATTAGTTATTTTAATAATATTGAAGATAAATTGGAAAAACTGTAAAAAAGGCATTGGCTTTTGTTCCTTTAAAGGGAAGTGTTCAGAAAGCAGGCTGGCCATCTGTGTGCAGAGCAGTATTTAGGTCAGTGGGTCTGTGCTGTCCTGCTTTGTTCCAGGACGAAAGGATCTGTTGTGCTGAAGGCATTCTTGTCTTGGAACCATGTAGGTTGCTGTTTAGTAAGTACTCTTTTATGAATATTCATCAAGTCTGATTATACTTCAATAGCTTAATCAGTAATTACAGGATGCTGTGACCTGAGTGAATTAAAACTACTCCTTTTAAATAAACAGTTCCTTTGGATTCATCTGCATTTTTGTTTGTTTTGTAATTGTGTTAACAACAGAAATATAAAATGAGATTATTAGACAGAAAACTCATGATAAAAATATTTCAGACATCTAGCACTGTGTCCTGGTAGTATTTATCATGTCATTTCTTTCAATGTATTTTTAACATCCCCGAGGATTATGATGTGTATTGAAATAACTAAATTTCTTGCTGTTGCAAATGTCCAAAGGTTGTAACTTACTTGTCAAGTATTTATTGATTCTTTCCACCTCTTTTTTTGAAACTTCCTGTGTGACTTAATGAGTTAAAGAGCTTTCTAAAATAAAACAGGGGCTGACTTTGTGTTGTCTGATTTGATTGAGAGAGGATTAGTGGAAGACCAGGCAAGCTCTTGTTTGAGTATTAGCCTATTTTCATTTAACTCTCCAGAGTCACATTCCAACAGCAAATGAAAACCTAGAACATAATTTTTCCTGGTGTGAGATGCGTTTACATCTAAGAGGGGAAAAAAGTATGCTTTGTATCATTGATTTTGCACATTTCTACATTTTTAAAGACAGCACAGATGCTAAAAAAGAGAGAAAGCTCACAAGAAAGCGTCCAGTTTTTCCTCCTGCTGGATTTTCAAAGTACCCCTCTTGGTTTTTGCTCCCTGCTAGAAGTCAGAGATGCTCACTTCCTTAAATGACATCTCTTAATCTCTCATCTGTCCTCACTGGCACACAAAGCCTAAAGGAGTTTCTACATTTGCTGAAACAGAGTTAATTCTGGCTCTTTGCCTGAACATCAGTAGGATGATTCTTTGTGATAGCTCTGTGTTGAGACAGAAAAATGGTGTGATAGTGTTTATGTTCCTTGAAACTGTCCTCCTTTCCTAGTAGGTTGCTAGGATTCCTTTGGCTTGTGTCTTCTGTCCTTCCCAGAAACAACAGTTTTCCTTGAGAGGAGAACTGTGAAGGGAACTTGACAAGTTTTTGAGACTATTCCAGCTTCCATGGCAGATGTTGTGTGTAGTTGTGGATTTTATGTCAGAAATATGGCTCTAGCAAACTTCCATTTTTTGGACATCCAGCTTGATTAAAAAATGTAGTTCACTATATATTTTTAACTTTTCATTTAATTTGAGCCACATTGTTTTGATGTGCTGACAAATGGCACAGCTGGTGATTTTGCAGCAGGATATCTGAGGTGTTGGGGGATTTGAGTGTGGCGTAAGGGGAGAGTGGCTGTTTTACATTGCCTTAGTGGGCTGGTTGGGTTGGTGAGATCGTTCCAGTACTGTGGGAAGGTGCTGTACTCTTTGCTGGACTTGGGTTGTAGCAGTGCAACCTCTGTCTTTTGTGTCACAGGCACGGAAGCCACACACAGACAGTTTTTTGTTGCAGTGAGGATCAGAATGGATGCACAGTGATGCAGCTCTTGCTGGACACTGAGCCTTTATTGTCGTTGACAGATAATTTCTCTGTGGATGGAAGCCCGTGCGTTGCTTGTGGAGTGCCCAGCCTCATGAATCCAGTCACTAAGCCTGCCACCACCACTTCTTTCAACGCTCCTGTGCCTGACATTCCAAGAAAACGCAAGGGAAGTGATTCCGATAACCAGTAAGTGAATCGATTCTCTGTCTCAACCTAAATTTGACATGTTCTGTTATTTATGCAACATGGTAACTGTCTAATCCTCTTTCCTTTGTTTATTACCATTAAATTTATAATGTCTTCCACATGTATTCTTTGACAGACCCCAATTATTAAAAACAGAAAAAGTAATCCTTAAATCCAAGGGATATATGAAGTAATGCCATTTCCTGGCCTGAAGTGTCTGGATAATGCTGAAATTTCAATCCTGACTTTTTTCTTTTCCCTTTTTTTTCTCCTTCTTTGCCTGCTAATAAAGGCAAATTATTAAGTTGCTTGAATTTTCCCAAGTGCATACTAGAATTTTACCTTCAAACATTAAACAAGATTACTGATTAAGTTGATTGATCTAGAATTGCTGCATCAGTGACCAGAGCAGGCATTTCCTTAAATATGGAGACAGACCCATGACCTAAAAATGGGGACTGTCCTCTTGTAGTGCTCAGTCTTTTTAAGTGGGTCATTCTTGACTGCTGAGGTGACACTGTCAACTGTTTTATCCTGTTTTGTAACTGCCAAACAGATGCCAGTTAACCAAAGAAGTGATGTGTTCAAAGCTGCATAAATCAGGCAGAAGTAGGGGGCACAATGTGCAGATGTAGCGCACTACAAATATCTCCAAACTAGTGTGGAAAATCCATGTTTAAAAAGGCGGGGGCAGGAGATTTACATGTATTAGTGATTACTAAAGCAATTCTGTTTAATCACTGCTTCTCCCATATGCAATTCATTGATCTACAGAGTGTAGCTGAACTATGGATGTCGATGTAATTGTTAGCTTGGAGATTCAAGTGTGTCATGTGGATAATTGAAAACGCCAGCAGTACATCAGTTTCTGGGGAAGAAAAAAAGTCTCCATTCTTTTTAAGTAGGACTTGTTGATTTTTACCTGTTCAGTGAAAGTGTTGGTTCATCAGTAGTGTTTCCCTGAAGTCTGGGTCTCTCTGATAAAAATATTTAATGTCCAAGTTGAAAAACTAATTGAAAAAGTACTGGCTTATAAGAAGCAGTAATTAGGATCTAAGACTAATGATCTTCTGAAAATTACCAATCAACTGGGGTTTCCACTGAAATTTTTATGCAACTTTGTTTCCTTGGGTCTACCAAGTCATCTTGTTGTGCTTCAAACTACATTTTGCTTACTTTATGACCTGTTTCTGCAGGGATACAGTTGAAGTTGATGGTGATCCTCAGAAAAGGTACTTTTTATGAACAAATCCATTTCTGTTTTGAGTTCTGTAAACGTGTCACACTTGGCTGTTTGGCTAGATGAGCTGTGTGGTTCCTTGAGGAATGCTTCATCTAAGGGCAGGTCTGTGTGCAGTACAGGATGGTCTGATAAACATCCAGCTAAGGAACAGGATGGACAGGTCCATCCAATGTTAAGGGTACCTGATCGTTCTTTCTAAGATGATGCTCTGCTTCCAGCTTTACCAAACTTGTTAGTATTGAAGTTAAGAATGGGAACAAATGAAAAGCACCAGTTAAATAAGAATATTTAGGGTGTCAAAAGAAGGCATTCATATTCTTCCAGGGCTGGTGAATGTAAACGTTTTTGTTTGTTTCTTTTTACCTTTTAATGTGGTTTTAATTAGAACTACAATAACTATGTTAAAATAATGCTGTTACAAGGTAGCTGTGCAGCATAAGCAAACCCTTTGTGGAATATATATGCCAGAATGGTTGTTTTACATGATTGCTTTGTTGCAGTTTCTCTTTCTGTATCTGGATACCTTTGTTTGTAAGCAGCCATGCAGTGTTTTTATAGAATGGACTATCCCACTTGGAAGGGACCTACAATGATCATCCAGTCCAACCACCTGAGCACTTCTGGGCTGACCAAAGGTTGAGGAACGTTGTAAAGGGCATTGTCCAAATGCTTCTTCAACACTGACAGGCCTGGGGCATTGACTACCCCTCTAGGAAGCCTGTTCCAGTGTTTCCCCACCCTCTTGCTAAAGAAATGCCTCCTAATGTCCAGTCTGAACCTCCCCTGCACCGCCTTGAGCTCTTTCCCATGTGTCCTATCCTTGGATACTGGGGAGAAGAGCTCAGCGCTCCTTCTGCACAGCCCTCCTCAGGAAGCCAGAGAGCAAGGAGGTGGCCTCAGCCTCCTTTTCTCCAAACTAGACAGCTCTTTCCCATGTGTCCTATCCTTGGATACTGGGGAGAAGAGCTCAGCGCTCCTTCTGCACTGCCCTCCTCAGGAAGCCAGAGAGCAAGGAGGTGGCCTCAGCCTCCTTTTCTCCAAACTAGACATACTATGGGCCCTTGGCCACTCCCCACAGGACATTCCTTCTGTCCCTTTCACCAGCTTTGTTGCCTTCCTCTACATTTGTGGACCTTCACATCTTCACCAAGCACCTTCTCATATTTTTGGGCCCAAAAGTGCACACAATATTCAAGGTGAAGGTACACCAATGCCGAGCACAGCAGCATAATCACATCTTTGCCCATCTGATGTCAGATGAGCCTGGGATGTGTTTTGCCCTCTGACTGCTTTAAACTGGACCTGCTGTCAGCCTGCACACCCAGATCCCTTTCTGCAGGGGAGGCACTGTTTGGTGCATGGCTTCAAGCATAGTGTAAAAACCCCTCTTTGGGGTTAAATGGGTTGTTTCTTTGTGGATTTTTTCCATGGTGCTCACGATGGAAAGTGTGACTAAAAATCCTCCTTTTCCACCTTTAAAACATTTGCTTCCATTTTAGAAGAAATGGGGAAATATATTTAATAAATCAATTGAGAAAGTAGGGAAAAGGTGGTATTCTTTATTTTTTTCTGATTAATACTCATTCTGTCCTTTCTAGTACCAATTAAATATACCTACATTATAGCCACACAGTGGAATTTCACCCTCTGTTCATGTAGTCAAGGTAGTTTTAATTTAGCTATTCCTATGAGTAGCACCAGAACTGTTAGGACAGAGGCTATAAAAATCCATTGAAGGCTGGGACTGATTGCTTGAGCAGCAAATTTGTGCTAGATTTTTTCCCCAGAAAAAATCCTGAGGGAGAAGGAAAGTTAATTAATAGGGCACATGCTGCATTGCAGCTGGTATGGCTCCTCCTTACCTGCTCTCTTATGGTCAGAAAATGTAAATTCAGTTGGAATTCACAGTATTGTGGATATTTCTGCTAAGTTTCTTTTAAAATGTAAGGAAAATACTGGTTATTGCTAGCTCATCTAAATCTGAAACTATTTCAATGAATAGAAGTCTTCAGGCATTGTGAGCCAAAACTCCTCCTGTGTTTGAGTGTACCAGACTGTCTAGAAGATTGCTGGGCTCCAGTGAAATCCCAGACTCTGAGTTGTGTGCTAATTCGGCTCTGGCTGCTGGATCCTCACTGGGGTCAGTGCTCAGTTCCAGGTGGAAGCAGCTTTTGGCACCTTTCCTAAAGCCGTAATCTCCAAGATCCTCCAGCTTCCGTTTCCTCATGGGAGACAGCTGCTGCCTGCTTGACCTCTCTCCTCCTGATCCTCGTGGAAACACAGGCCATGTTCTGGAGTTCTTCACAAAGAGTGGCGAAGTGGTTGTAGGGAAAGAAAAGCTCATTGCCCTTGTTTGAATCATCCTTTATACTTTCCTGTTGCAGAGTGTTTATTGTGCTACAGACAATTATGAGTGTGTTTCATTTGCAATTTTATTACTTTATGACTTTCCAGTCATTTGTGTAGGGTATGGGAAATAGCTTCTTTTTTTTTTCTTTTAAAAACGTATTTTAGGATTGGTTATTTTATAATTTGACAGTAAGATTTTAGAAATAAAAACATAACCTCTCCTGTAAAATTTTAAACAAAAAAATAAAATCAAGCCTAGTCTTAAGTTATTTGAATGTTCCCATGATGTTGTTGTCTTCAGAATAAAAAAGCTCCATAATTATGAAACATTCCTTTAATATGTTCACACAACTGTGAATATTGCAAGCTGTGCTTTGGTCTCTTTCTGTTATGCATCACTTGCTAAATCAGATTTGGTTTAGGGATTTTGTGGGTTTGCTTTCTCTGGAGCTATTGTAAATTTGTAGCATTTTCTATCTTCTGAAATTTGTGGGAGGCAAGAAGTGCCTAGTATTAAATATGTAATGTAAAACTCTATGTCTTGTTTCTTCTAGGAGTGAAGATGAAGAACATGTCAAAGTAAAAGATTTCAGGTACTAATTTACAACAGAAATACTTTTTGCTGGTGAATATTGGGATTCGCAATAGTAAAATATGAGTTTGTGGGTAACATTGATTAAAGCTATCAAATATTTAACAGGAAGATTTTCCTTTTGCTTGCTAAATGTGTAGTAATTTTTAGAGCCCCTTTGAGGATTTTATTTGCTACTAATTTTAATAAAAGTTGCTGCAGAATATCTCAGAGGATTTAACAAAAACACACGGTTAAAATTTTTAAGATGAGAATTAAATGCAGTACACCCAAGTCATGTATAAGGAGCTGATCCGTTATCTGTATGAATTTGAGAATTGTTTTTTTCTAGATTTGTCTGCTTCTGGAGGTTTTTAAAATTTATTCCACATGGAAATGGATTTGGCTAAAGTACAATGAATATTTCTTGTTCTGGAACAAGCTTTTGTGTAGGGACTCATTCAAGTTTTGCCATTGAACTTCAAATTTACGTAAATTGAAATTCTCATAAAGCACTTTGAAAGAGATTTGAAATGCTTTGTGACTGAACGCAGCTACAATTCAGCCAGACAAATATTTTTAAACTACAGACAAGCCACATAGTCAAACTAGAGCTGTGCTATGAAGTCGATTTAAAAATAAATCTTTCATTTTTCCTGTGAGCAGAGATGTCAGACCAGAAATACATAATGCACTCAGCATGCTGTCAGAAGTATTATTTATATAGTATGCTAGCTAGTAATTATGAAGTGTTCCTGTAATTGAAACAAAATTAAACTAAAATATTCCAAGATAAATAGTTCAAAATTAATTTTCCTTCACAGAGTATCCCAGATTGCTATATAAGATTGTGTTGTACTTTGTGTTGTACATTGCTTTAATCGCTTTCATGTGGTACTGTTAATTTTATTCCTTACTTTTTGGTGCATTATTTGGAGGGAAAAAGAATCAGTGCAAGGGTCTCTGGAGGTTTGCTTATCAGTTTTCTCCTTCCAATGTTTCTTGTCGCAGGCTTATTGGGGAACTTGCTTTTCTCCCTTCCCCTTTGTGGCTGGGGCAAGTAACAGAAAGTTTTTTGAATCATCCAGTCATCACCTGAATTTCTGCACCCTCCTGTTCAGTTTTTTATAACTCCTCCTTGACCCTTAGAGATGTGGAAGGTTGTTCCCTTTCCTGGAATGCTTGTATTTGTCTTCCTGAGGTTCACAGTTCAAGGAGCATACACAGGATATTACTTGATTGTTCCTACCTGACATAAAGGAAAGTTGAGTGAACCCACAGACCTGAACATAACGCAGAAAATTAAATCTAAAAAAAACCTTTAGAGAGAGAAAAGCTGAATGCTTGGCAGAATGACCCAGAATTAGTTGTGAAGGCATTTATTTTTTTGAAAAATAATGAGAGTAGTAGACAGCTAGATCTTTAAAACTGTACTTTGTTATTTCTCAACAGGCCAGGTGTAGTTAAGTTTATTACCTTTAATAGCTTCTGGTGCAGTATGCCTACAAGGAAAAGTTTTGGAGATCAGTTAACCAAAACTTACTCTTCATTTTGCATAACTATACTACTGTGTCTGGCCTCAATCAGAAAGGAAAGTTATCTTAGTTACACACGCCAGACAGAGGTAGGAACAGGGAGCAGAAATGTCTTTCAGTGATTCCCCAATGACATCAGAAGTTCTCTGGGATACACTGAGGTGTCCAAGTCATCACTTGCATGACAAGGGTCACAAGAAGAGTTTAACTTACAAAAGTCCTCATAACCTCTTGTTCCTGCCACATAGAATCCAATTGTTGCTTGAGATATCTTTTCTCCTCAGTATTTTACATCATTATTGTGACCATTTCATCTTTGTTGAAGTGAATCCAACTCAATTGTCCAACAAGTAGCATATGAAAAACTGTTTCAATGCAGTAGTACTTGTGATAATTCCATTCTCAAAATTGAATTTATGGGGGAAATCATGTGTTCTACATTTTTCTTAAAAAATAATTTCTTCTTAGAGAGGCTCACAGTCAAACAGAGAAAAGAAGAAGAGACAAAATGAATAATTTGATAGAGGAATTGTCTGCCATGATACCACAGTGCAATCCCATGGCCCGAAAGCTGGACAAACTCACAGTGCTACGGATGGCTGTGCAGCACTTAAAGTCTTTGAAAGGTGAGTTCTAGGAAACTTCATCCTGTAAATCCTTGTTCTAATGGGAGTTATACTGTGTATCTTCTTGGATGTTAAATAAATCAAGAGTGTTTTGTTTTACATTTCCTTCTTGTATTTAGTTTCGAGTCTGCTCCTCACTTAAATGCACATGTCTGTAGCTGTCAGGACTTAATTTTTAATTTTTGCTTAGTATAACAGAAAAAAAGCCACCCTTCAGTGTCTGGTATTTTCTGTCTGCTAAGGGTGTGCCTTGCTCTTGGGTCACTCCTTGATTCTTCTTAAAAAGTACGGGAGTCAAAAGGAATGTTGCAAGACAAAATGTACTTTGACAAAATGGTTGATGAGTTTGGTGACATTAAAGTCTTAAAAATCCTCACGTGTTAGAGAGTACCAAGAAACAGAGTTAGAAACTTCTGGTAACCTCAGTCAGCTAGCAAAGTAATCATGGATCTTAGGGAATGGTTTAGTGGGGGGGATCAGCCCAGGAAATATTGTTTCCTCTCCTTTTATTATTGCTAGGTTTTGGGATTTTTTTTTTTCCTCCCCTAAAAAAATATGTCCACATACAAGTTGCAAATCACATAGTCTATCAGCTATACATAATATTTGGGGCTTTTGGTACCACTGTTTCAAAATGATAATTTGGTCAATTATAAGCAAAGATCAAAGACCCTCTGCTTTGCAAAACCCACTGATTATGAATAAACCAATCTAGTAAGAGCCCAGTTAGTTTTGGGTCAAAGTCTAGAAAATGAATTACATTGCTACCTTGACAGTAACAGAATCTTAGAATGGCTCATGTGGAAAGGGTTTTTGAGGGCCCAAGCAGACTGAGAGTTTTGCATGAAGAAATAATGTGACAAACCAGCAGGGCAGTAACTGCACTAGCAGTTTAAACAAGCATTTACAAGAAATCTTCAGCTCAAGCATTTGTATTTTAACAGTTGGATGTGAAAACTGCACTTCACCCAGCACAGCTCTATTCACCTTCAATACAAATGGTTTACAAGAATACAAGATACTATGTGGAGCTATAGTGAATGATGAAATTGGCTGCAATGTTCAACTGCTACTTACCTCAAAAATATAACAAGAAAAAATTATAAAAATGTAATGGATAAAAGTTTAATGGACAATTATTTTAGAGTACTTGCCATGGGTGCTGGAACAGTACATTCAGTGAGTCAGTCTCACTATATTTAGGGAGACATTTGATTTAACTACAATAGTCTGGTTTTTTGATTGTTGACTGTAGAGTACTTATGAAGTATTATTAGTGCCAGAAGACAATTGATAATATTGGAATTACTCAGTTTCAGCAAAGGGAATTTCGTTAAGGGTTCTGAAACAGACCTGTGAAATGTTTTGGGAAATTCAGTTCTCATAATACCATTTTTCTAGCAGTGCATTAGTGATATCTGAACAGAAGTTTCCTTGGTTTGTGTTAAGTAAAGGGCAAGGAAAAAAAAAGGTTATGTATCTGTTTTAATTACCAGTGTATGTTTGAGAAATTTTTTTAATTTTATTTTTAGAGTTTCTAGATCTTTGAATTTTTTTTTTTTTAGTTCAGCTGTTGGGGTCACAGAGAAAAATTCTGAAACACATAACAAGTATAAGTCTGCTTAAAATAAGCTAAAAATGTAACTTTCGACATGCTCTCTATGAATAATCCATTTTTCAGGTTCCAGTAGCTCCTACACAGAAGTCCGGTATAAACCTTCATTTCTGAAGGATGATGAACTCCGACAGTTAATCCTTAGGGTAAGTGGAAGGGAAACTCTCAGATAAATCATGTCCTTGTTAAAGTCTGAGTTTTTAGTTGGACGGTACTTTTTCTCCCATCTTTTCCTTCAGGCAAGTGTTTTGTTGTACTGGTTTATAAACTGCACACCACCCAGGCTTTCCATGAAAGGTGTGCAGAGATGGCTTGGGAGCATGGCAGGCAGCATCTCTGGAAGGGACAATAGATCTGTGTACAGTCTGCCTGTTTAATACATCCATTATTGAAGTCTGCATGCAAGCGTAGAGGATGCTGTCAGTTATACAGAAACATCCTTGCAGTTGTTGGCTCTCCTCCACGTACATTTTTAAAGATGTACTTTGAAAAAGTTGCAGAAAATACCTGGAATAAAATCTTTCCTCTTGTTTACACACTTCGTCATAAATGCACACACCTCATTCACAGCTAGGTTTGTTTGTTTTCCTTTGCTGCAATAATGCTTTGCCAAGATCTGTAAATGAGTCCCAAGAGAAGCTGTTTTGCAGGTGGACTTTTGCCAAAGCTGTGTTTAAGAAACTTTAGCTGTGTGTAGTTGAAGACCTGATTTGGTCCTTGCAATCTTAGTTGCTCTTTTTATGGAATCTCACAGTGGCCTGGATTGGAAGGGACCCTAAAGTTCATCTCCTTCCAACCCCCTGCCATGGGCAGGGACAACTTCCACTAGCCCAGGGTGCTCCAAGTCCTGTCCACCCTGGCCTGGAACACTGCCAGGGATCCAGGGACAGCCACAGCTTCTCTGGGCACCTGTGCCAGGGCCTGCCCACCCTCCCAGGGAAGAATTTCTTCCTAATATCCAATCCAAACCTCCTCTCTGTCAGTGTGCAGCCATCCCCCCTTTTCCTGCCACTACATGCTCTTGTAAAAAGTACCTCTCCAGTTTTCTTGTATTTAATTTTAAAAATCAGGTTTAGAAATGCGCTTTCTTGTAGTCATTAATATTGGTTATTTTAATTGTATGTTTTTAAAGATAGTATCTTTATATTTTCAGGCTGCAGATGGATTCCTGTTTGTGGTTGGATGCAACAGAGGAAAAATTCTGTTTGTCTCTGAATCAGTTTGCAAAATACTTAATTATGATCAGGTGATTATGGTTGTTTCTTGTTTGCTTTTACCTTGTATTTTCTTAAAAATTTTAAAACTTTTACATATTACTCTATATCACATCAAACCAGTCCTTGTGTATCATTTCTTGGAATTTCTTTGATTTAACCTTATTCAGAATAAGGCTGAATATACTGTAAGAAAATATCTGCAAATACAGTCAGTGCTTCCCAGCCCTGGTAACAGCACCAGATTTCAGCTGATCATCCTTAAGAAAACTGCCAGTCTGAGAGGAAGGGTTAATTTGAAGATGTCCTAATTTCTGTGTGCAAGAGATTTTCTTTCACATAGTGCAGTGATTTTTGGGGGGGTTTTTAGGCCAAGGAAAATTGGTAGCTCAGCAGTGGGAGTTAATTAAAGCTTTTCTTGGTGATGCCTTTATGCTCGGATGCACCACATAACAGATCATCTCCACAATAGCTATCCAAGTGTGTATCCTTAACCTGAAAGAAACTGAATGGGGGCCACCTTAGCCTGTAGAATAAGGGAAATAAGAAAAATTTTAAGTACCTTCCATTAACTGATGTTTAACATCATGAGCAATTACCACAAATAATGAAGGGATGATAATTTGTTCCTGTACCATTGACTTCTGTTTCACAGAGGCTAAAACAGTTAGTGCTGCCATCTGTCTACTTTTGTAACTTTGTAACTATTTGTGCTATCTTCATTTCTTTTATAAATGTACAGATAACCAATCTGGACTCTTTCATAGATTTTTTTTTTTTTTAAGAAGTGCAAAGCTATCTTTTTTTCATTTAAGTGAAATTAGTCATCCTAGGGGAATAAGCAGAAAGCAGATTTAATTTTTTTTAAACTTCACTGATTTTACTCAAGAGCTGTAAGTGCCTTTCTGGAGTCATTCACATTAGACATTCCTAATTCCAGACCCTTAAGATCTCTTCTGTTCCAGACACGGGGATTCAGAGGGCATGACTGACTTAACCCATGGATTAATTAGCTTGTTTGGGAATTGTTCTAGGTTCTGAATCCCATGCTGCAGCTTAATCTGTTCTGTTGCACCTGTATATTTTGGCAAGGCTGCTGTTAGCCTTTCTCAGCAGCACTCAGCATTTTCCCTTTGCATTAGGATTAGATGAGTCTGGGCAAAGGCGAGACGCTGGGTGTTTATCCTGAGTTTGAGACTAGAGTAGTGCTTGTCAGCACAGCTCTTTTCTATCCTTTGGTTTGTCCGCTGTGCCGAAGGTAAGCAGTGGAAAACCCAAACCAGCCCACTTCAGTGACAATTCCTTCCTGTTCCAAAAGAAAGCAGTGCAGCAGGTCAGTGAGACAGAGTGAGCAGGTTGAATTCATCCCAGGTGGAGACCCCCCTGTAAATATGCTCTACTAAGGAGTGCTGTAGTGAGCTGACCCCTGCTTCCAGCCTGCTCCTGGCTCAGTAGTGCCAATTTGTCCAACCAAATTAGAGCTCAGAGTCATTAAATGGTTGAATATTTCATCTATCTTCCTATTTCTTCCCTCCTTCCCCAATAATCTGAGAGTGGAGTTACTCTGTGCATAACCTTCTTTGGCTAGGATCAGAAATTGCATTATTTACATAAATAAAGCATTTCGGTTTACAGAACTTGTTTAATATCCAACTAATCTGGTGTTTTTCGAAGGGAAGTAACAAATCATTGTTTTACTACCCTTTTTAATAAAATTATATCAAGCAATGTAAAAAAAAGAAATGTAAATCAAAATATTGATGTTTGGAGTAACTGTGGTATTTGACTTTTTTTTAGTGGTGTAGACAGTTGTTTTTCTAAGATAAGTAATGTGTGGGGTCCTGTTCCAAAATGGTGTGGTTCTCATCTCGTTTGGGTTTTGTTTTTTTTTGAATAGGCCAGTTTGATTGGACAAAGTTTGTTCGATTACTTACATCCAAAAGATGTTGCAAAAGTTAAGGAGCAACTTTCTTCGTCTGATGTCTCGCCTAGGGAGAAGCTCGTAGATGGAAAAAGTAAGTCAGAGCTGAACATGCTCAGATTTTTTCAAGAGATGTTAATAAAACTAGTTATTTGTCAGGATGTGTTCAGGTGTTCATATGTACAAACATGTATGGATGAACAAACCTGAGATTTTTCTAGGAAGCAAACATTTAAGTGTGTATCTGCTGTTTAAAATGCATTTACAGTTGAAAAGCTAGCCCAGAAAAGACTTGATTTTAGATCATAAGAATTACTGACATTCTGTTAAATTACTGAAATCACTGTTTAGCATTTACCAAGATGTGGTCTGACATTCTTCCTACCAGCATACTACTTTTTTTTCTTGTATTTGCTAGGTCTTGTCAATACAAAAGACCTGATGTAGTCGAACATGGGATAAAATACTTCAATATCAAGAATCACTGTCTTCTCTGAAAATGCTAAGTGTCAATCCTAATGTAACCAAACCTTCTTTTGTTTACAGTTATTTCTAATAAGGAAAGCATTATGTACTGTGCAGCTAATGGTTATTTGTAGCTGGCTTTTGCAAGCATCTTTGCAGTTCTTTCCTTGTACCAAATACAAGTTGAAAGTTATAAAGCATATTTAGTAAAATACTATTCAAAATATCAAGAAGGGTTTAAAAATAGTTTGGTAGCTCTTTCTCATTTTGGAATCTGTGTCAATCATGTTTTCTTTGCCCTATTTAAATTATTAGACTTTTTTAATTGTAAGGTCAAAATTTAGACAGCTAAACAGTACGGAGAACGTGCTTGGGAGGTAAATGAAGTTTTCTTGTTTTCTGAAGTTTTATTGCTTGATTTTGGGTTTCTTAATTACTTTACTAAATCTTTGTAAGCTGGCTTGCAAGTACACACAGATTTCCAAGCTGGACCAGCTCGGCTGAACTCTGGTGCTCGACGTTCCTTCTTTTGTCGGATAAAGTGTAGTAGGACCACGGTCAAAGAAGAGAAGGAGTGTTTGCCCAACCCAAAGAAGAAAGGTATTCAAAGAGTGCAGATGAAGTGGGGGCTTTCTGTCTTGAAACTCGATCTGTTTAAATTCCAAGTCAGTAATGACCTCCTAGTTACCACTGATCTCACCAAGTAGCTGTAGAGAAGTGTAAATATGTACCAGAGACACCTTTTGAAAAGCAGTCTAATTGTACCCTTTCTCCTCCCTGTGCCCTCCTGGAAAGAGGGAGGGAGGAACCTGAGTTGCAGTGGCTGTATAGGAGCATGTGGTCTGTTGTGGTCAAATTTTAGAAGTCTCAGGGAAATGTTTGAAAGAACTGGAGCAGATCAGAAGAATGAAACTAAATAACTTATGTCTTGAAGATAACTGAGTGAATAAGGCCTGCAAACTCTACTATTTTGAAAGAAAAAAAGCAAGTAAACCAACTTTATTTTCTGATTCACTATTTGTGTTGTGTATATTTAAAAGTAGGAATTTTCCTTTTTTTCCTTTTTTCGTAGTAAAATTAATTTATCAGTGTAATTCCATTAATTTTTCCAGTAATTTTAATTTAGTTCATATTTTGATATGCCTGTACAGCAGTATAATCTTGTCAAGTTTTCAGTGAAAATTGAAATTTCAATTTTAAAATGCAATTTCCAGCTTTTGTTTTAATACTTTAGTACTGATTTTTGCAAAGGTGTGCTGAAATTGTTTGATCCTGAAAAAATCCTCTGAGTTCTGTTTCTCAATGTAACCTGTTACTGTTGAGATACACCATAAATTTTAAGAGGCCCATGGTTGTAAGTAAATAGAATTTGCTATCCCTTGATGTGTCAGATAACTCAGTGAGATAAGAATTTAACTTCTATAAATGCTTCTTGGGAAAGCAGTTTTGAGGGAAGGCACCTGAGAAACTGTGACAAAATCATAGTTGGATAGCTCAGTTTCTCATTCTGCAGAGTTGATACATGTTTTTTGTAGTTGAGAGGAAATCAAACCTATGATTTGATAGGCTGAACCTATGATTTGAAAGAACCCTATTCAGCATACAGATGTCAATTGGCATTTTTTTGGAAGACAGCTACTGTAGGACACATAATGTCATCTTAATGCCTTGATGCCTTATGAGGGTGTTTGCATGTTAGCTAGGGAGCTAAAAGGGAAGAATGACCAGTGTATGCTGAAATTTAAGATATTTAAAATATTTGTATTCCCATAAAATTGAGACATTCAGAAGCCTGAGGTAAATAGAAAATAAGCTGGACTGCTTTGGGTTGTCCTTGACTGAATCTTTCAGCAGCTGCAGCAAGCACATGTTCAGATCATTGTGCTCACCAAAGGTAAATTGATTTGGAAGCTCTAGAGGGCCTCAGGTTAATTTTAATTCACAATCTATGTGCAACCGTATAAAAACAAAGTGATCTGTGGGTTATTGCTTTTTTTTTCTGGGAAACTTCTGTTCGAACAGCCAACACCCATAGCTCATCTTCCAAAATCTTACAAAGGGTTAGAAGTGCTCTCTGCAGGTAAGCCCAAATTAAGTAGAACAAAATTAATGTAAAAATACTCTGTAAAATTATCTATAGCTTTGGTGTAGGTAAGCATGAAATATAGTTGCTGGTCTCACGGCCAACAGAATAAAATAAGGAGTTTGGTTTACTCTTTGAACAATAACTGCTTCTTATTTAATTTCTCTCTGTTAGATCACAGAAAGTACTGCACCATTCACTGTACTGGGTATTTGAAGAACTGGCCTCCTAATGAGGTGGGAGTAGAAGAGGAAAATGATGTAGAAAAGGACAGTAGTAACTTTAACTGTCTTGTTGCAATTGGGAGGTTACACCCTTATATAGTTCCACAAAAGAGTGGAGAGATAAAAGTCAAAGCAACAGAATTTGTTACACGATTCGCCATGGATGGAAAGTTTGTTTATGTAGATCAGCGGTAAGCATCTTGTTCTTTAATGAAGAGAAATGACAACACTGCTTCCATTTTCTGATACTCTGTCAAAACTGCAATTTCTCCAGCAGGGTAGAAATTCTAATTAGAATTCTCAATTTTTGAGAATTCTTTGAAAATTCTCAAAAATGCAGATTTTCAGAATTTTTTTCTGCTCTACACAAGAAGCATTTAATTCTTAATCTGTGAGTACTTGGGCTTTGTTTTTTTTTTTTGTCAAATAATGCATAATGCACAGAAATGTATTGTCCAATAGAAAACGGTGAGCTAGCAAGGTGAAAACAAGTTATAAAATGGACTCATTTATTTAAAAAGAATAATCTCAAGTTAGAGCTTCATAGCTCTGCATATGACTGAAGTAATGAACATTTAACCAAAAGTTATTACTTCTGAAAGTGTTACAAATGCATTATATCTAAATGAGATCGCAAATTATTTCATTAGAAGTGAGAACTAAGTTCCTATTTTCTGTACTTTCTGAACCAGGCTTTTATTTGTTATAGACACCTGGTTACCACTTTGCATTTTGAATTTCATTATTGTCACCAGCTTTTGTCATTGCTTTCAGTCATCTTTTCTTTCAACTAAAAGTGTCAGTTTAAAACCAATTCCTTTGAGTGGAAGAGCAAAATTCAACTGCGGAGTTTTTTATTGACTCTTATGTGTGACCAGTACTCTGACTGGCTAAGGGGAAGACACTAACCATAAGTATTTTGTGGTTTGCATGTTTGAACATTGATTTTGTCTTTGAATTGTCATTCATTACAGAGAGATCATTTCTAGTGGAAAAGCTTTCCTGGTATTTTAGAGCTGCACTAATGCTATATTTTCTCCTTAAACATGAACACAGGCATCTGTTTCTTTAGATATTAATGTTCTGCTTTATCTGATACTGAAGAAAACAGCTTTGAATCTGCTGTAGTTCATGTTTTTATTTCTAACAGCGCAACAGCAATTTTAGGGTATCTGCCACAAGAGCTTCTAGGAACTTCTTGTTATGAGTACTGCCATCAAGATGATCACAATCACCTAGCTGAAAAACATAAAGAAGGTACAAAATAGTTGGTCCTCCCAGACTACTTACACCTACATGTAGCTGCAAGTGAAAACACTGCAGACCCAAACTAACCAACCTCAGCATTGCCCTTTTTGATGTCTGCCTTAAGACATGCCCATGGGAAGCTTGGCTTAAAAGCAGGGAGAAACTTGTGTTGTCTTGGCTCCTGGTGCAGGGCTTTAATTATGGGGGGAAAATGTCAGTGCATCTGTCAGACCCTCTGCTTCCATTCTTTGTAAGGAAGAGGAAGGAATCCTAAACAGCAAATGTGCCTGATAACATAATTAAAGACACCAGTTAAGAAAGTTCACCAAGTCATGAGTCTCCCTTCTAGTGGTTTGCACAAACCTAGTATTTGGTGTTTAATGTAAGATTTATGACACTGATGAGACTGCAATTTGATTTTAGAACAGGTCCCAATTTGGTCTGGCATGTCATTCTGTGTCTGGCCAATAAAATAATTTTGGTTTTATGGCACTATAAAACAAACTTATTATTTTTAACTTTACCTTTCTAAGCTTAAATATGATTATAACTTTCCTTTTCTTATCTAGTGTTGCAGAATAAAGAAAAAGTATTTACAAATTCCTACAAATTTAGAGCAAAAGATGGGACTTTCGTTACTTTAAAGAGTCAGTGGTTTAGTTTCATGAATCCGTGGACCAAAGAGCTGGAGTACATTGTATCAAACAACACTGTGGTATTGTAAGTAACAATTCTCCATGATACTTTTTGTCATAATTACAGTTAGCATTAACAGAAAACAACCTGCTTAGGAAGCAGAACAAGGCTAGGAAACATCAACCCTGCACAAAAAGGGGCTGAATAACCTGGACAAACTTTTTTTGGCATTTACCAGCTATTTTTGTTTCAGACCTAAGTTGTGGATTTGGCTCTGAAAACTATGCTGTTTTCCGGTAGGAAAAAATGAGGTGAAAGAGTTTCTTGTTAAAGGAAGAAGGGAAGGATCTTTAAGAAAAGTAGATAGGAGTAAATGGAAGTGTCAAGTCAATTCTGCTTTTCCTTCTGATCTTTACAACCCTATATGTGTCACTTGACCCAATTCCAAGTGCTGCCCTACCTCCCAGGTGTCAGAAGGTGGAGGAGCACAATTGATAGATGATGGAAATGCAAGACAGGACAGAGAGATACTCTCCAAATTGATTGCAAGAGTGGAGCCTGTAGGACAGTAAATGCCTGTGTTTGATTCTTCTTTTTTATTTTGAATTCTTTTTCATTTTCTGTACCTTGCAATGGAGCTGTAATTCAGATTGTTCCAGTGCTACTGAGAATCTCTGCCAATGATTGGGGTTTTGAGGGAGAGCAGAGGGGAATTTATTTCCATTAATCAAAGTTGTCGAGGGGGCCTTTTACCCATTCTGTATCTGGTTCATGCCTTAAGTCACCATCACCCAACTCTGTTGCCCTTGTCCTTTTTCCCCAAGAAGGGAGGAGCAGTTAAGACAGTCTGTGCTGGCCAGTAGCCAAGGACACTTTTCCTGCCCTGCAGATGTGGGCATTTGCAGCTGTCTGCAGGAGGGAAGGAGGGCAGCAGCTGCTGGCACAGGCAGCCACTGACCTGTCCTTGCAGCAGTTGTTCCTGGCTACCTGATCTCCCTCCTGATGGTAAAAATGACAGCCCTGTTCCCTTGTCATGGAACACAAAGAGTCATTTCGGCTTTCTTTTTACTTGGAGAGTAAGTGGAAATTAGCATTTCACCCAGTGCCTCAGAAACATTGCAAAGAATTGAACCTGGAAATATGTGAGGAGTATCTTATTTTTTCACTAGTTTGGGGATGTTAGCTTTCATTCTATGTAAAATATTACTGAAATGAAACATAAATATATGCTGAATTTTACTCTTGAAAAAAACCCTGCTGATTTTCTGTGGCTTGTTTTGGATTTTTTTTTCATCTATTTACATCTCAGAGGTCATAAGGAGTCAGCTGAAGAAGAGGTCCTCTACAGTTCCCAGCCTGCAGAAGGCAAGTGTCACTTCTTACAATTATCACAGGTGCATCTCCTGATCAGTCAGTTTAGATTTATTCAGTCCAGAGATTTTTTATTCTAGGTTGTGTGCAAGGAAGGATTAACTTTTTTTAAAGCTAGTTCTGGTGACAATTTCAAGTTACTTACAGAATCCCAAATGATACAATTCACAGGGCTGTAACATGTTTTTAATTTCTAGCAGCTTCTGTTAGAGCTAGGGTTTTGGGTGGTAAGGTGCTATGTTTCTGTCACAGACCCTTCATATTTTGCCCAGTTTTCTGAACAAATGCAATTGTGCCCAGTTTTCTGAACAAATGCAATTGTGCTGAGTTTATCTATAGAATGCAGGGCAAACTGATGCAGAACATATTTTGTTATTATTTTTCTGCTATGCATAGAGTCTGCTTTCTGCATGCTGTTCTGTCATCTTGCTGTGAAGTCTTTATTTTTGCTTTTCAAAATGTTCTTTCAATAACTCATTTCAGTTGCTGAGAAATCCAAGGGTTTTTTTAAACTCATGTTCTTTGCAATGTCTGTGAGAGAGACTGGAGGTGGCAATGATTAAATATATTTCACTACTGGATAACAACAATTTTCACAAACAGATTATTCACTTTATATTGCAACACCTTCTGCTGTGAATCAGTGTTTAAAAGAATTTAATTTCTGAATATATCTATATTTCAAAATATGTATTTATATAGTATATATAGAAGTATTTCTGGAACAAAATCTGCTTTAAAATGAATCCCTGCTCTGCAATGAAACTGCTCTGAGTTTTAAGGTTTGGTTTTGGTTTTGGTTTTTTTTATCTACAGATGCTGTAAAACAGTCTTTAGTAAGTGTACCTGGAATGTCCTCTGGAACAGTTCTTGGTGCTGGAAGTATAGGAACCGAAATTGCAAATGAAATATTAGAATTACAGAGGTAATAAATGCTTAACATCATCATTAGGCTTTGAAGTAAAGACAGGGAAGAGGTATATATGATTATATGAGGGTTGCTCCAGTTTCACTTTTATTGCATTATGTGTTTCCCATTTTTTAGGTTGATCAGTGGCATTATGAGATGGCATTGTAATCTAATGTTAGCCTCATGCATGGCAGAGCACATCACTGTGCTGGTGATTCAACAGAGAAATAAAAGTGTGCTCGAAGAATTGTGACCCAATTGGCCTTTACCAATCTCTTCTCTGTTTTCTGTTACCAAAACTTGGAGCAGGATAATTTAGAATCTTCAGGAGAATTTAAGACATTATTGTTTCAATTTCGACTTGTGCTTTGTCACTGGGGAGGTCTGGTGGATTCTGCAACACACAGTCTACTTTCAGTGTTTGATTAATGTGACCTGGTAAAGCAACTAAACATACTCAATTTCAGGTTGCATTCTTCACCCTCTGGAGAGTTAAGTCCATCCCATCTCCTGAGAAAGTCACCTTCTCCAGCTTTAACGATAAACTGCAGCGATGTGAGTATGCCACTGCCTTGAAAATCCAAAATTAAAAGGTTAATGGCAGATAGCTCAAAGCCTGTGCTTGAGCCAAATTGCCTTGATTTGTGTTTTTGTGAGAGAAAGTGTAAGGGATTGCCAACTGCCTGGCAGCTGGAAAAGTCTTTTGAGGGGTGTGGCTGCAGTTCCAACCTCAGTACAAAGGCATCAGTTCAAGCCCTAAGGGGCTGCTCCCGAGGCTGAGGGCACTGCAGTCTCCACTCAGTAGGATCTGCTGAAGCTCCACCAGTGTGCTCAGTGTGATTCAGGTGACTGAATCATGACTCTCCTGGATCTGGAATTGAATTGAAACTTTTGCTAGATAACCATCAGGGACTAAAAGTCACCTGTTCAGTTTGACAAGCTAAATAAAATAATGGTTCTTATTTTTTCTCACTTGTCCTTTTAATCTTAATATTTTTGAACACCGTTTTTAAAAAAATCTATGCTGTTTTGAGATGTTTAAAATTGTGACTTTGAAGGTATTTCTTTAGCTTGCTAAAAATTGACAGTTATGCTCTTTTGCTAATCTAGTAGTGCTTGTAAAGCCACAAAGTATAACTAACATAGTTATTGACCATAGCTATGGAATAACTGACATCTCTTTTTACCTCAGTATGTCTTATGTTTTCTATTGCACACTGTATGAACAAACTTCTCCATCAGCTCTTCCTTGAATGTAAATTTCTTTCCTGTCAAAGACATCTTTTCACTGCAATTCTCATTTCTTATTAAAAAACCCCACTATTTTGGACTAGGAACTGCTTTGACTTCCTCCCTTTTTTATGATCATTTCTCCCCTGTGTTACCACAGATCTTTCTCCATAAGAGTTGTTTGACTTGTATATGCTGAACTCTCTCTAAATCATGTAATATCTAATCATAAGGATAATTTCATCGTATTCATTGAAGATTCTTCTTTATTCTGGGCTTTAGTATCCCATTTGTTCCTAGAATACTTTTGGAAAACATTTCACCTTTATTCTGCAATTCCCTGGCAGACTATATACAATTCAGCAATCCAGGGAATCTCTCCTGTTAAATTGCATGTACCTGTAAATAAAACAAATATCAGGATTTTTTTTTGGCAGGGAGGGAAGTCTAGGATGCCTTCCATCTCTATTGCTATGATTAATACAGTTTAATGCATATAGGACATGGGATGTATGAGGGCTTTTTTAATCTCAGCTAGAATATTTTGACACTGGCAAACATGATGTCACTGGGAATTTGTAGTTTATGTTAGTAGATGCGGAAAGTACATAGCAGTACATTTTGTGCTGAATTTATGTACTGAACACTGAATCAGACCCTCAAGCAGGTGCCACCACTGGGAAGTACCTTTGACAGATGTGTAAGTCACAACTTTTAAGCCAGGTCCAGTGCTTTATAAACTTCTAAAAAATTTGGTTTTAAATGCAAAATGGCTACCTATTGATGCATATTTTTCCCTTTCTTTATTTAGTCCTTAATAATTTGATAGCAATCTACAATGTTTCTGTAATGTAATATTTGTGACTAAATTTAGCATCTAATTCTATCCTTTTTACCACTTGTGCTCTTTCAGGTGCCAAATAAAGAACTGCTTCAGTTATGTTCTTCAGAAACAGAAGCTCTAGAGAATTCAGAACAAACCCAGGGTGCTATTCCATTTCCCAGTAATGAACCTCTCCTCAGTAAGATTTATTTCTCTTGGGGATATTCTGGGAGTTGCAGGGGGTGACATTTCTGATAAATCGTGTCATTTCTGCGTGCACCACTTTGCAACCATGTATAAATTGTAAAGAGATTTGTCTGCCTGTCTGAAGATGAGAGCACTCTGAAAACAGATGTGTTGTTGCTGCAAGGCAAACAAGCAAAATTGGATCAGTGAGGCAATCTCATGACAAAAAATAACATCAGTAACTAAAGTCTACAGGCAGGTACGGTTTTCATGAGGCACTTTACTGTTCTCTCTCCAGGACAGAGATGGGAAGGGAAAAGTATTTCAGTGCCATGTCAGGGAATTGCTTGTAATTTGTGAATTATTGTCCTTTAGCGCTTTGACTCTTTCTTAGCTGCAAGCTGTGAGTAGTTGGAACAAAGGACTGGTCTAAATGATTCAGAAAGAATTTTTTTTTCTTTCCCTTGTTAAGTTTGTCTGGATACAGGATTCCATAGTGCTGTAAGAGGAAAATGCCACTGCATTGTTTAGCATCAAAGGCAAAATGCTGTAAAAGCCATGTTTATGCTTATCCTGTATTTCAGCTCTTAGAAACTTCTCCATCTCCCTCTTCTCCCTCAGTTACCAGAGATTTATTTCTTTGTTTATTTATAACCTATAGCTTTCTTCCAGTTTAGCTATGAGCATTTTAAAAAAAATTAAAACCCTCAAAATCTGACAACCCCAAGCCAACCAACCGAAAAAGAAAAGCACTCAAAAAGAAACTCCAAAGGAAAAAAATATGCTAATCCTCAAATGAGTGCTTGGGGAGAAAAAAAAAAAAGAATTAAAAACCCCAGAAACACAGAATAAGGAGTAATGGTTTTAAACTAAAAGGGAGTCAGGTTAGATATAAGGAAGATACTTGTTTTCAACATTTGCATATAAATATTTGCCTTGGCTTCAAAGGTAGGTGCTGCTTAAAACCAATTCTGTTTCGAAAGTCACCATATTCTTCATGCTCCATAGTGTTCATAGCTGCTTCAAGCTGCATGTTTTAATCCCTTTGTAGGTGGCAATTCTCAGCTGGACTTCGATGCCATCTGTGAAAACGATGACACGGCTATGACAGCTCTGATGAATTACCTGGAGGCTGACGGAGGCCTGGGAGACGCAGCTGACCTCAGCGATATCCAGTGGGCTCTCTAGAGCTGCTTTTGGGAAGAAGGAATGTCAAACCCCCAGTGCACAACAGCCCTACATCCTCAGTACTGTATTGCAGTTTTGTAATGGTTCCTTTGAGTTCAGACTTGCTGTCTCTAGATTTTTAAAGACTGAACCCTTGTCCAGAGAGAGACATCTTCGTCTGCACCTGTGGACAAATGCAATACTTTTTTCATGATGGGGAAACCTTGAAATTTTAATATTGAACCATCTGTAACTGGAATGCTTAGAACACATTAGTATATTTTTGCTAAGAAGCTTTAACCAAAAGGTACTGTACAATGTACAGGATTACTTTTTCTTAGTTTTAATACTTAAAACTTTTATTTATTGTTTTTGTTTCAAGTTGTAGAACACTGGTTATCCGTTACTTTCTATAGAACCTGCTGTACTTACATGGTTTGAGAATATTTTTAACTATTAAATTTAATTGAAATAATGATTTGCACACACTACAGTTGTAAAATAAGGTAATGTAATTCTCAAATGATGCAGTTTGTGATTCCTTGCACTTCTTAGCAGTGCAATTTTTGCAGTCAAAGGTGAAAATAAAGCCTACAGTTCTGGGAGCACAGATTGGGATTGGATCACCCTAACAAGCAGAAGAGAATGTTTTGAGAAAAACATTCGGTTTCCCAGTACACAAACATGAGAAGGGTATAAGAAAAGAGCGACAAACTCTTAATTACTGTTTTGTATTATTTGTAATGTCTTATTAGAGAGGCAGTGCATAGAATCTGGAAAAAATAATGCTATATATGTAATAAAGCACTTTGGTCTTATCCCAGGTTCTTTACTAACTCGAGAAGTTTGGATGGATCGTCTTGGCTCCAGAATGAGGCTTGCACTGTCTGTTAGTGAAAAAATGTTAAAATTCTAGAGCATCTTTTATGTTTTTGGAGAGATGAGGAGAATTTTCTACTGCTTGAGTGTATGACTTTTTAAAATTTCTGTACTATAGCTCTGTCTGTAAGTAAATGCTATGCAGGATGATCTTTTGGGAACAGCTTTTGCAAGGATTGTATCCCAGTTACAGCAAATGACTCAAGAACATGGCACTTTAAAGGTTGCATTAGAACAATATAGCTCTAATATAGCAAGTGGATCTTTTTATCTCTGCTGTTGAAGGTTCAGACAAATTTTTGTATAGATTATATATCATAAAATTACAGATTTTTCCTGTTTTCTTCATGTTTGGGGTTTTTTTTTTAATTCAGGTAGTGAAAGGAAGGCATTTGAAGATACCTGATACATGTGCATTTTTTTAATGAAGACATTTAAATGTAGGTACAACCATAACCTCTCTCACTCCAGGTGAGGATGGCAGCGTCTTTCAGGTGTTTTTAGGAAGGCTGGAGTTGGGAACAGATGGATGTGGCCGTCACTAGATGTCACCCTGGTACTAATGCTGGGGAGCCACCCCTGCCTCGTGAGGACACGATTTAGACAGGAAGTGGCTCCCTCTGCTCGACAGAGCAGCTCTATATCTTATAGGTATGACTTGTTCTGCAAACAGTGCATTTTTGGTGATGGTGATTTGCTAAAATGGCTTCTTGGATTGATTTTTTTTTAACTACAGACTTTTTTTTTTCCATTTAATTTGGATGTAATTTCCTGCATTCAAATCTCTTTTTACAGACATGGGGCCAAAATGATCAGTTCTCTTGCTTTATTAGAATAAACTTCTATGGGTTTTCTGAATTTTGGGCTATATCATGGAGCAAAGTGGGAAAAATAAACAGGCACTTTCTAAGAACTGATAGAAATCTATTTGTGTAAATTAAAATTTGAGAGTTTGAGATTCTGCCATTGTAAAATGCATTTTATCTTTTCTATTCTAGAAATAAATTCTAAATAAACCAGCAAGTACTGTAGCTCATAGATAAATGAGTAAATAAATAACTTAAAATTATACAGACTTTCCTCAACAGTTTTTTGACTGGATTAGTTTGGAAATGGGGCAGCTGTTGTTACTGAAGCAGGAGATTAATTTTTTCATGAGATTTATATAAGTGTTTAGAGTCAAACCACTATTCTTGGATTCTTGGCTATCCCTAAAAATAAAACCAAAAATGTAACTTTGATTCTTTTGCCGTCAATTATCAGTATTGTGACTTTCATTTCATTTGTTAGATTCTCCCTTTACTATTTGTGAAATTTTTTTCTGGCTTAAAGCAGTCTTTACAAGAAAAAGTGTCACTTGTAAATATTTCTGGCGAAATTAATGGGTATTTTTGAATACAGTTGGGATAGTATGTTTATTTGTGTTTGCATAACAATTCCAGTAAGATACTGGCAGTTTGTTCCTGGCATGGTGCTGGTAATGGGAGGATGTGGTTAAATCAGGTCAATAAATATTATTTTGTTGCCCTGCTGTTAGTCTGCTGGCAATTCTATCTAATGCTGAACTGAAATACAAAGTGCTTGTCCTTTCAGATCCCGGGCTCCTCTCTAAAAGCACCAACAGGGACATGGAACTCCTGTGGATTTTGGTAGCTCAGTGTGATGCTCCCCAGGCAGGGTAAGCCTGTAATCCATGCTAATGTGCATTTTTGGGGATTCAAACAGAGCTTCAGAAAAGCCTCGTGTCCTCCAGGGATGAACTCTGAAGGTGTCCATACATTAACCCTGAACTTTTCCATTTCCCGTTGCAGCCTGGAGAGGAGGAGGCTCAGGGGAGACCTCATCCCTCTATACAGCTCACTCGCAGGAGCTTGGGGTCAGGTGGGGCTCAGGCTCTGCTCCTAAGTGCCAGGATGAGAGGAGTTGGCCTCAAGTTGTGCCAGGGGAGGTTTAGATTGGATATTGGGGGAAAGCTGTTCACTGAAAGGGTTATTAAGCATTGGCACAGGCTGCCCAGGGGGGTGGAGAAATCACCATTCCTGGAGGTGTTTAGAAGATGTGCAGGTGTGGCACTTAGGGACATGAGTTAGTGATGGATTTGGTGGCCCTGGCTTATAGCTGGACTCAATCTTAGAGGTCTTTTTTCAACTTAAACAGTTCTGTGATTCTATGACAGTTGATATTCTGGGGGCAGGGAAGATCCTTTCTGTGCTTTTAGGATTCCCTTGTAGTGTATGGTCAAGGACAGCGCCGTTGTGTGGGTCTAAAGCAGAGCTTGGGTCCAGGTTTCTTTCCTATGGTGCTTTGTAGTTCTGGACTTTGCTGTGGATCTTACACTTTTTAGAATACTGCAAAATTTTGTTTACTCACAAGCACAAAAGGCTGAAGTCAGTCATTTTAGTGACTGCTCACAGCAATGTGTTTCTGTTCATGGTCCAAAGTGAAATTAATTTATTCTTGCACAAGTGGTGCTGCTGATTCTCTCCAGACCCTGATTTCTGGCCTTTTCCACTGAGTCTTTTGCTGCATGTAAATTCATAAAATGTACTGGGATCCCAGGAAGTTATCACCAGCTGGAAAGCTTTTTGTGTCACTTAGGACTTCCCTGAAGATGATAATTTTATTCCCAGTTCCTGATGAATTAAGATCCAGGAGGAAAGGTAAGTGGAGTGGGGAATGAGCCACTAAACCATGTCCTTTGGAAGCAGACAGTTTTACTGGTGCACTTCCTTTGGTCCTGGGGAATTCCTGACAGGTTATACCAGCTGAGGATTAAAATAAAAAACCAACAAACATAAAAACCAGCAGGAGCCCTGAGAGCTGTGTATATTATGTGTCAGCTCCTGTGAAGTGCTTTTATCTTAGGGAAAAGTGCTTAAATGGGAGAGAGAAGGGAATACAGAGATCAGCCTGCCTCATCTGTTAAAGGTAAGTTCAGGTATGTGGACACTGCACTTCTAATTCTTCATTTGTTTTCATGTCAAAAACATCAGAAACAATCACACAATCTCTGGAAACTAAGAAGTTTTGTGGGAAAGCTCTTCCTTGGTGGTTGCTCTAGCAGTGGTGACTCTGAGTGGTAAGTTTTCTTCCCTGGCATTTGCAGATTCCAAGTGTACATGACCCAACATCAGTAATGTGTCCTACACCACTCGAGGAACTTTGGCACAATGGAGGGAAAGTCACATAATTAATGGGCTCTTGGGTAACTTTGTTTAATGGGTAATAGTGAGGTTTATCAGGGTGTTTCTGGAAGGCACTGTAAAGTGAGCAGCAGAACTTTGAACTCTACAGCAGCTCAGGTAATGTGCAGTGCTTTTAAACAAAAAATCTGGCTTCAAACATTGCTGCTTTCATAGATCTCACAGATAGGGCTGCATTGCACAGAAGACAAAAATCTAACCCTCCCCTGACACAGCTCTGTTCCCTTGGGTCTTGTCACTGGTCACCAGAAGGCAAAGATCAGTGTCTGCCCCTCCACGTCCCTTGTGCTTCATATACATTTGATTTGTCAGGTCCTTAAGAATACTTTAAAAAAAAAAAAATCTGCAAATGCAGTTCCAAATGCAGTTCCAGTATCAGAAATGTTTTCATTATCACTGAAGAGATGACAAATCTCTTAACAAACAGAAAGGCAGGTGAGCTTAGTGTTGTTTCAGCAAGACATAAGCAGCTTTCTAAAGAGCTCTGGGCTGCCTGCACTTCATTCTCCATGGAATTTGTGTTCAGCCCCTCTGGGGCTCAGGATGCCCATTCTGCTGTGGGCAGCCATGGACACAAGCTGACTCCTAAGGACATTGTTGCAGGAAGAGCTGCTTCTCCTCTTTTGGGCTCCTGGTAGTTTCATTTGCAGATTATTATTTGATCTGTGGATTCTGGAGCTGGAGGAGCCAGCAAAGAGTTGTTTCTTACCTTCTGTCTCTCTCTTACTCACGACCACTTAGGTTTTTATGACAGTGCCTCTTTATGAACCCCCAGCTTTAAAGCTTTTAAAATCACAACAGTTTTCAGGCCTGTCTCACTTGTGGTTTATTACAGCAATGTACTGCCTGCTCCTGTCTTTTAAAAAACCAAAACAGGTTTCTCAAACTGTAACCTTTCATTTCCTTTTAATGACAACAATCATTCAGAGTAATGGGAAGGTAAGGAAAATTTTGATTGTAAAACTTTAGTAAGTCTCCAGGGGAGAGTGAACACTGACATAAACTAAGGTGGTCACTGGGGGTAGGCAAGGAAATTTTTTGGGGTAGAACTTGGAAAAATCTGTAGGGCACAGAATGAACATATTAAGGGTAGAAATTAGGTGATCAGGAGTGGACACCTAGGGAGGATTTCAGGGGGTAAACTATGAGGTAATGTGTAAGAGGGTTAAGTGATTTTGAGAAAAACTTGTGATGTGTAGGGGACAAAATGAAAACTTTGGGCATAAGACAGATATAACCTGTCTGGTTTTGGTCTAAAATCTAGTTAGTATATAGGGGATAAAATGGACATTAGGGCATAAAATCTGAGTTACTCTATGGGTGAAAGATAAATATTTTGAGGTAAAAATGAGATGATGAGTAGTGGGTAGGGAGGGAAAATGGGAGATAACCTCTAGGAGAGAGCATGAATGTACTGAGGTAAACTGAGGGAATTTGTTCTGGACCAACAGGTACATTTGGGGGGTTAAACTTGAGGTAATCTCCATGGTAGAAAACTAATATTTTGAGGTTAAAATTAGGTTCTCAATGGTGGACAGATAAGGAAAACTTTGGGGGTAAAATCCGAGGTAATCTCAAGGTGAGGGAATGACTATTTTGAGGTAAACTCAGGACTCACTGTGCCCTCCTTCCTTGGCAGCAGCCGGCGCGGAAGGGAGAAGGGGCCTGTGTGGGACAAGGACAAAGAGAGCAAGCAGAGGAGCGGCCTCGGGCTGGAGAGAGGCAGAACGGCACTGTGGGCAAAGGGATTTCCCTGCTGTCACCAGGGCACCTGTGGGGAACAGAATGGACACTTCAGGGGCAAATGGAGGTGAGGAGTGGATGGTTTGGGGCAAAACCTGAGCTCACCTACAGGGAAAAACATAGGGAATATTTTTGAGGGAAAAGCTGAGGTAATGAGTTCACCCACCTTGGCCCAAGTTGTGTTTGCACAAAGTGGGACCAGAGGTGAAGGTCAATCCAAAGCCAACCCTGCTCAACCTCTAAATGCCAGAATGAATTTTACAAGCTGCCCACTGAGGGACTAAAAATACCTAGAAATGGAACCAAGAGCATGAAGAAGGTTCCTGGGAATCCCATTCCAGTGTTGTCATAGCATTTTGAACAGATCTTTAAGCTTTTAATGACAACACTGCATTTCTCTGTTGGGATTATTCCCTCTGTGGGCGGTGGTGTTTATTTGGGTTTGAACTCCCTGACAGTGGCCATGGCACCACTCAGGAGCTCGTAGGAAAGCAGAGTCAGAGCTCCCGGCAGGCACAGGGTGTTTTGCCCCAGAGTGCATCCAAGTGCTGCCCACCAGCCTGGCCGGGTGGGATCTGCTTTGGCTCCTGTCTTCTGCCAGGGAAAGAATGTTTTCTGTTGATTCCGATTAGATTCCAGCAGCCTCATCTCCTGGCAATTCCTGGGAAGCTGATCTCTCCCGCCCCCTCCTGCTCCCAGCTCCCACCCAGCCGGTGCCAACTGCGTGGAGGAGAATTTGTCCTGCCAACAGCAGCAGGACACGAGCACTTGCACCCTGGCACCTGGATTGTCCCTTTGGGGGATGCTGCTTGCTGAGATTTAGGTAATTCCTTACATTTAGCTGCTGAAATTTCCCAGCCCAACCGCTTCAGCTGACAGCAGCACAAAGATTGTTCTCTGTGTGGTGCCCAGATTTGTGTTTCAGTATCAGCTTTGCTAGTTTACATGTATACCCATGTATGTATACCCATAGCCCTGAATTCCTGCTGGAATAACCTCACAGTGCCTCCTGGAGTGTGGATATTTCCACACAGAGCTGCTGCTTGAACACCAGCTGTGTCAGGAACCAGCAGAGGTTCCAGGGAAGCTCAGTGGGCCTGGGACAAGGACAGGTTCGTACTTCACAGACTTTGCTATTTATAACCCTCATTTCCCAGCCCCACCCATGTCCCTGGGGGCCACTTGACAGAATTCCCTGGAATTCAGCTGATTTCACCCACCCTGACATCGGGCTCCAGCTGATCCTATAAAGCAGGAGCGGGCAGTGGCCAGATGTGCCCCCAGCCCACGGTGAGGCAGCCCCTGTGGCCCGGTGAGGATAGCTCTCCCTGCAAAAGCTGATTTCATTTTAGAGCCTCAGGAGTGGTCTCTGGAAGTTCTTTTCCCTGCAGAAAGGGATGCACATCCCTGCCTTCAGCACACCTCCAGCGTGACCCCTGTGAAAGCTTTCCATCAGTTCTGTAGTTCTAGCTGGCTCCCTGACAAACTGCAAACTTAACCCAAACAAGACTTCATGCAACTTGAACCTTTTATTTTAAGGTATCTCGGAGGGCTAGNGGAGGTCTAGTGCTTTAATTTCTGTGAGAGAAGATTGCCTTGGCTTTGAGGCTGCTCATGGGTGATGGCCTCAGGCTGGAAGGGAAGGGATGGGGCTGGGTGGGACATACCTAGCAGGGGTGTGGGAGCTCTGGGAGGTCGGACCAGGGATTGCTGTCTGAGCCCCTCCACAAGCATAGTGTGCTGACGTTCCCAGGTGCCGGCTGTTCCTGGGGTATTTTTGGGGCGTCGGTGGGGTCTGTCTGGGGTGAAGCATCTCCGGGTGCCTGTTCAGAGCAGCCCATGGCTGAGGAGCTGTGGGCAGACTTTTATCCATGTCCATCTGAGCGCTGCCCGGGCATCCCAGTGCCCATCCCCGGGATGTGTGTTTTGTACACTGTGTGCCGCGGGCAGGACACTGCAGACACAGCTCCTCCCCTGGAAATACGAAGCACAAGTGGTGCCGGTCCCCCTTCAGTGGCTCCCAGCCTCCTCCCGCCCCATGTTCCTGGCCAGCTGGGACACACGGAGGAAACACCAAGGAACATTCCTGGCAGCGAGCAGGAGTCGCCGAGGGCTCTGTCCGGCACTGGGCCAGAACAGCGGCCCCAACCTCAGCCCCAGCCATGATTTTGGGCTGTAAACACTCACCTGCAGGAAATGCCCCTCTGCAGGTGGGACCAGCCCTGACACTCTCCAGAACAACTTTTAAGATGGACCAAGTGAACCCTCAGGACTTGTCTTGCTCATTTCTCCCTGCAAAGGGACATTGCACGAGTGCCTTGACAGATGCTGGGTAAATCCTAGAAAGGGCAGGAAATCGGGTTATTGTAGAAGAGTTTTGTGCTGTCATGTCAGGTACCAGCCAGTTCTGCCCTAGAGCCACTGCCGGCACTGCTGTATGAAGCAGCATTAGCATGCAAGAAGGAGCTGCGTTTGCCCAGGAATTACCTTGCTGGCAGCAGCCACTGCCATCCCAGGCAGAACCTTCCTCATCATCCTGAGCTTGGCTCACGTGCTGGGAGTAGGGAGTGCCAAGCTTCTGCGTTCAATCCCTAGCTGGGCCAATTACTTCTCATTGGACTTGATGATCCTTGCGGGTCTTTCCAACTCAGAATGTCCTGTGCTCTAGAAATAAAGAGTAAACAGTTTTCAGCGGCTCTTTAAACCCAGAGGTTTTTCCATTGGAGACTGGGAGTCACAGAGAAAGGGGAGGGGGGGAGAGGAGGGACAGCCTCAGGTCTCAGCTGGCAGGTGTGCGGCTGAAGCAGGAGCGAGCCCCGGCGGGGCCCCAGTCCCGCAGCGGCTCCTGCCGCCCCCATGCCAGCCGCAGTCCGAGGAGCCGCATCGTGCCCGCCAAGGGAGAAGCGGCTCCGCCCGGGACCCCCACCAGACCCCGGCACGACCCGGAGCTGAATCCCCGGGTTCGGATGCCGGGCCCGGCCCCACCTCAGCACCTCGGGCTCCGCGCAGCGCCGAGAGGTCCCCCCGCCGATCCGGGGCTCCGCACAGC